>BCLH01000808.1:13026-55995 GCA_001602315.1 Zoysia pacifica
GGACCCCTGCCCACAAAACAGTTAGCCAACGAGCGAGATGCGAAGATAAAGGAGCAAGAACCTTACCTCGCCGATCGACGCCGGATCCGGATGGTTGGACGGCGCGGGGTTTGGCCCCCCGGCGGAGAGGTGACTGTGGGTGTGGTTCGTGCGGGCTCCACCACGGCCGCCTCGGCCGCACGAGGTGGGGAGTCCACAGGACTCTCGGAGCTGACGGCCACCGCCCCCAAGGGATCGGTCTTCGCCTTCTTCGCGGCCGATCCCTGCTCCTGTTCCTCGGAGGAGGAGCTCAGACCCTCGAAAAGATCTGATTCTTCGGCAGCGGCGGTGGCAGCCGCCTCCACCAAGGCAACTGTGCCTTGGCTCGCCGACGAGCCTCCCTCGGCCTTCGAGCCACGAGGCGACGTCGTCGCCGGCTTCGCGGGCGAGGCGACGGTTCCCGCACCCCTGGACAAATAGTCCAGGAAGCCCGCCTTCGCCTTCCGCTTCCTGCTGGTCCTCCTCGGTTTCGGCGCCGTCGTGGGGTTAGGCCCGGCCCTCCACTGAGTCGGCAACGCAGCGGAACTGGTTCCGACTCCGCTGGCGATCACGGTGACCGGCGGACCCTGAACGACACCAAAGTCAGCCTCCGACAACATACCACGACCGAAACAAAAAGCCTACGCTTACCAGCTGGCGATGATCCCTGTCGAGGGGATGCGGCCCCCGATTAAGGCCGTCCTCGGCGTCCTTGAAGACGACCGAGGTCCGGGCCAGGACCCCCTTGTCAGAGAGAGGCCGGCTGCGGACTTCGCAGATCGCGTCGTTCGGCCCCTCGTACTCCCCTCGTTCGGCCCCGGACTTCGCAGCGGCATGATCCGTCAGAGCATGGCGACACCGAAGACCATCATCCCGGTCAGTCCCTGGTCTCGGAGGCGTCGAATGGCCTCCAAGTGAGGTCGGATCATCTCGACCTCGGCCGTCGAGAGCTTCGACTTCCAGGACCCCGTCGCTTGGGGCACCGCATCTTCGAAGGCCGGGAGCTGAGGGTCGGCGTTGTCGATGTAGAACCACGACCCCCGCCAGCCCTTCAGCGAGGTCTTCAGGTCAACCTCGATGTACTCCTGGGACTCCCAAGCCCGGAGCATGATGCTCACACCGCCGACGCGCTTGCCGACCCCCGTCTCCTTCGACGTCTGGGGACTGGCAAGGAAGAAGTACCTCCACAGCTGGAGGCTCGGCCGAATCCCCAGATACGCTTTGCAAAGCGTGACAAAAACGGCGGCATGGAGAACCCCGTTTGGCGCCAGCTGGTGGAGCCGGGCGCCGTACTGGTTGAGGACCCCGCGGAAGAAGCTGGAGACGGGCAGCCCCAGCCCGCGCTCGTGGTACGATCGTCTAGGTACGATCCCAATGGCACCTGGAAGGGAGGGACTCTGTCGGAGCAAGACTTTTCTAGGGTTGATCCGGGCTCGGCAGGTCAGCCGGATCACCTTCACACGTCGCTCGAACGGGAGAAGAACATCACGAGGGGTCGAATAAGGGGATTAGGGTTTGGAGAGGTAAAAAGGTTTTTGACGATTGGGGGTTGGTCTCTCAATTGGCTTTGGGCCTCTTTATATAAAGAGGTAGGATGGTCTTATCAAGTGCAACCACAGATCCTATAAATTATGAAAAAATTAGATCCGATCTGCTATAAAAATTGCCAAAAAACCGACCTCGGGTACCGAAGACTCCAGCACACTGCCGAACACTCCAGTGGGAAAAATCTCGGTTCTAGAGAGGGCTTACCGGAGACTCCAGTAATATACCAGACACTCTGGTCACCAGATACTCCGGCACTTTACCATAGTGTCCAGTGGCAGTTTGGATGGTTTTTGTGAAGTCCGTAATTGCCTCGTCCGATTCCCGATTTAGGCAATCTATATATTTGTTTCGATCGTCTCGGTGAGGGCTACGTCATAGAACCTGCAAATCAGAGATTTGGCTTCATCTTCATGTCTTTTTAAGCACTTCTTTCCTTCTTTAGTAGATTTTAGCCAAATTCTTCCAAAATATCTTTCACGTCCTGAAAAACATATTGGCAAACAATTCTTGCGAAATAATTATTATTGGATAGAATCTAGATATTTTCTATCATATCCGGTCTTCCGAACCGAAGCATCCGAATCCTATTAATTAGGAAAGTACTCAATCCAATTTGTTATCAAAATTAACTGAACCAACTCTACCAGAGTGTCGGGCACAGTATTGGAAACTTCGGTCTCCGAACATTCTGGTATATTACCGGACAGTCCGGTGTGTAAATCCTCGGGACCCAAGAGTGTCTGTCGGATCCTTCAGCATTGTGCCGGATACTCCGGTGGATTGCAAATTTTGAGTGTCAACATATGCCCCCTATTTTTGGCAAAGCTAGCGTGCCAAAAAATACTGTAATGACAAAATTTGCCTGACAGTGGAAAAACTCATCGGCATCTTTGCTCTAAGGATGATACTATTATATCGGCCATGTTTTCTTCTAAGGGCGATAATTACTATTCTATCGGCCATAAACTCTTAGTATTGCTCAACTAGGAGTTACACTCATTTGTTTAGGTCTCCATTCTTTTTTGATGTATGAAGGAGGTCGTGGATCACTTATTTCGCTTATTTTGTGAGGTGGATCACTTATTTCGCTATATCCCTGATTTTTGCTCTCTTGATTGCGCATTCTTTGCAATCTTCTCTTTTGAGTTCTAGTTAAACTAGAGGGATACCACCTCGGCTGAAAGCATTTGCCAAGAGAGCAACTATTGCTTTTAGAGTTCTTAGGAGCTAAAGCATTTTTCGGATTACCCCGATCATTTTTAATAATCGGTCCTTTTGATATTTCCTTAATAACCACATCTATGCTTCCAATTCTAACTACATTGTTGACCGGGTCCGAACGATGGGGACTTGATCGGTCTTTAATTAGATTTGCATCGCATTTTGTTGACCGATCCTTCGAAACGGTCTTTTTATTTGTATATTTTGATAAAAGGTAACCAAAGGTAGGTTTGAAATTTATTTTCTTGTTCTTCTTCTTTGGTTTGTTTACCTTCCACCTCCCTATTTCATGGTCTTTCGGCTTAAGCATCTTCGGTTGGGTAATAGCATCAATTGAACCTTGAGCTTTCTTTGCTTGCCCTTCGAGTCTAGAGGCCTTGACGGTGATCTTCAAAGACTCTTTACCATCTGAAGATTTTTTTAATATTACTTCCCTTGAAGGATTTGTGTTCTCTCGCCTCTCTTCACCGATGATCACATCCTTACCTTTGGTTGTATCGGTTTGCTCGGGCCGAATCAACACTTTTACATTTTGAAGATCAACAGAATTAATAGGAAATGGATGCCTATCAATTTGCATTTCCTTGAAGGCTAGTTGTCCATCATTGATGGCTGATTGAATTTGCCTTCGAAACACATTACAATCATTAGTAGCGTGGGAAAAAGAAGGACGCCACTTACAATAAGCACGCCGCTTTAACTCGTCAAGCGGAGGAATAACATGTGACATCTTGATGTAGCCTCCTTTATGCAATTCATCGAATATTCTATCACATTTAGCTACATCAAAAGTAAACTTCATCTCTTCTTGCCTTTTTTATGAATCGGCTTAAGAGAATCACAAGGATGAGAGCTAGCCTTGGAAGGCCATGAGAATTCAGCAGTACAAACATCATGATCATCATTATCCATCTTGTTAGATTCGCAGCCAACTATATAAACAGAACCGTTGATCTTTTCATTTGACTTTTGCACTTGTTTAAATTCTTTAACTCTTTTTTCATTAGCCATAGCTTTCTGCAATACTTGACTAACATTGCAAAAGTCTTGATTTTTGAGCTTTTCTTTATGACAATCAAGCAAATAAAAAAAAGGTAGATCAGCTAAGTCCCTATCGGAAATTGTCAAACTATAGCATCGGTTTCTAGTATCTCTAAATCTTCTAATATAATCGGCAACTATTCATTGATTTTTTGTTTAACTGATGTGAGATGTGACAATTTCAATTCAGTTTCACCGGTGAACAAATACTCATGAAATCTTTTTTCTAACTGGGACCAACTGTAAATAGAATGAGGTGGCAAAGAAGTGAACCAAGTGAATGCCGCACCCGAGAGAGACAAAGAAAACAACCTCATCTTAAGAATATCATTAGAATTTGCCTCCCTGCATTGTATAGTAAATTGGCCTACATGTTCCATAGTAGATCTACTATCGTCACCGGTGAACTTAGCAAAATCGGGAACCTTGAAACCATGTGGAAACGGAACATGCTCATAATTCTCAGGGTAAGGTTTCTGATAACATCGGCTTTTGCTTTTAGGATCTAAGCCGAATGTTGTTTTGAACATATCTACCAACTCCGCTCTAAATTCATCCATGATTTTTAGATCGGTTTCGGACCGATTTGGAGCTAAATTAGAAGGTGGTGTACCATATGCATTTGGCGGTAAATAATTCGGTAGAGGATAGAAAGTATGATGCAATGAACCATTAGTAAACCCACCAAAATAATTTTCATTATAAGCAGTTTTATGATGTAGCGGGATTGGATTACTACATCGGCTATACGGGTATTGGTTAGCCGAATTAGTGATTGTAGCATCGGTGAACTGCACCCCAATATTAGCCGAAGTACCAACAACGGTTCGGCTTGACGTGTAGTTCGGGGTTCGCCCATCAGAAGTTCTAGGGTTTTGCCAATTCAATGGTTTTGATAGATTTTTCAGCATTAGTGGTAGGAATGTCAAGGGTATTGCCGAAATATTTCTTATCAAGTCGGTCCTCAATCGTTCGTATAGTATCATCAAATTTCTTTGTTATAGTGTCTAGCCTATTGTTAAGATTCGCATAGACAGCGGCATCAACCATATTGGCAACATCGGAATCAAATGCAGATGTGGGCACGGTAGTGGTTACCTCCGATTTGATAGGTGGTAAGGTGGGACTCTTGACTTGCTTGGCGTTGCCTTGCTGATCCTTCATGAAGCATGCCAAGTAATCTCAGAGTTCTTGGTCTTCCTGTGCTTTGCGTGCCTCCTCGGCGGCTTTTCGATGCTCGAGGAACCTCTTGCGATCTTCCTCTGGCAACTCTTCTAATGTTGGCATGATGATGTTGTCCGGTGAGATCTCGGAAGTCATGACGTGGAAAAGATAATTCGGTCAGACAACCAGAATCCTTCTTCCTCAGCAGAGTCGCTAAAAAATGTGTTGACGCTGAAAAGATCCGGGTCAACACACCGCACGCTCGTCCTCGTGCGTAGCGACGGGATCGTCTAGGTACGATCCCAACAGCACCTAAAAAATTAAGCTCGGGAGAGACCCGGTCAAAGCAAGACTTTTCTAGAGTTGATCCAGGCTCGACAGGCCAGTCGGATCGCCTTTACACGTCGCCGAGACGGTAGAAGAACAGCACGAGAGGTCGAGTAAGGGGATTAGTGTTTGGAGAGATACATATAAAGGTAAAAAGGTTTTTGACGATTGAGGATTGGTCTCTCAATCGGCCTTGGGCCTCTTTATATAGAGGTGAGATGGTCTTATCAAGGCCTCTTTATATAGAGGTGAGATGGTCTTATCCCGTACAACCACTGATACTATTAATTAGAAAACAAATTGGATCCGATCTGCTACTAAAATTACCAAAAAAACCGACCTCGGGTACCAGAGACTCCGGTCACCGGATACTCCGGCACTTTACCGGAGTGTCTGGTGGCGGCTCGAATAGTTTTGGTGAAGTCCATAATTTCCTCGTTCGATTTCCGATTTAAGAGATTCATATATCTATTTCGATCATCTCAGCGAGGGCTACGTCATGGAACCTTCAAATCAGTGATTTGGCTTCATCTTCAGGTCTTTTTAAGCACTTCTTTCCATATTTAGTAGATTTTAGCCAAATTCTTCCAAAATATCTTCCTCGTCCTAAAAAACATATTGGCAAACAATTCTTGCGAAATAATTATAATCAGATAGAATCGAGATATTTTCTATCATATCCGGTCTTTCGAACCGAAGCATCCGAATCCTATTAATTAGGAAAGTATTCTATCTGATTTATTACCAAAACTAACTGAACCGACTCTACCAGAGTGTTCGGCACTGTGTCGGAAACTCCAGTCACTGTACATTTCGGTATATTACCAGACAGTCCGATGTGTAAATCCTCGGGACACGAGAGAGCCTACCGGACCCTCCGGCATTGTTTCGGATACTCCAGTGGATTGCAAATTTTGAGTGTCAACACACCCATATGCTGTATCTCGCCTCGCGTCTTTGGAATGGGCTTTCCACTTACCACGTTCAAATAGGCCTTTTCCAGATCCAAGATGGTTGTTGGACGCATGCATCGATCTTGAATCACTTGGAGTTGTAATTTTACCTGGAAACCATGTAGTGAACAAGTAAACAGCAACACAATGTGTAAATAGTGTAGCAGATGCGTAGACCACTACCACTACTACAAAAACGGTTTATCCCGACACCCCTCTCTGAGAGTGCAGGCGGTTGATAACTATCAGTCGCCTGAACTATCAAAAATGTGGGTCCAGCTATAAGAACCGCTGGCACTAATCACTTACTACAAACTGTTGTCTTAAGCAACCGCCTGCACAAAGGCACATCTTAGTGCAGGCGGTTTCTTAGGATAGTCGTCTGTAGTAATGTAATTAGTGACAGCGGTCCTCTTAGACAGCCGCCTACAGTAAAGGCATTAGTGCCAGCGGTACGCTAAGAGAACCGCTTCCCCTTTTATGCAATCGGTACTCTTAAGAATTCCGCCTACACAAATACCGTAGAGTATAAATAGGGGCCCCGGCCGTCCTGTTCCTCGCGCGGCTGGCTGTGTTCCAGAACCTCGCGTGCACGGCGAGGCAAAAATCCAATCGGCGGGGGGAAGGTTTTCTTCGCGAATTTTCTTTGGAATCTTGTTCTTTAGGGTAATCTTGTACTCCTCCAATTTATTTGAAAATAAAGTGTGATTTGTATCCTAATTCCTTGATTATTCATTATCTAGAGTTTCTCATGGTTTTGCCACTTTAGTTAATTTATTTTGGCTAAAATTGTTGGAATCTTGTCCTTTAAGGTAATCTTTTGCTCTTCCTCTGATTTATTTCAAGATTAAATGTGACTGGTGCTCTAATTCTTAGATTCCTTATTATCTAGGGTCTCTCAAGATTTTGTCATTTTAGAAAATTTATGTTGGACAAAATTTAGAATATTTTGATAATTCTTAATCTTCTAAGTTTCTATTCATGTTGTACAAGTCATAAATTTAATTTTTTAATTATTAATTAGCATTTTATTATTTGTAGATAATATGTAATTAGTATTCTATTTAATTAAATCTATTAAATTATGCGTAGGTTGAAATAAAGAATGGATCGAGCGTGGATGTACAATGCACCAAGACCTTCTCCTGAGTTTCTTCAAAATATTTCTTTATTTGTCGAAGCCGTCAATAATCATGCTAAGTGAGAAAAGAGAAATGAGATATTTTGTCCATGTATTGATTGCGTCAACGACATTGCCTGGTCAAATACTTTAGTGATCCAGTCACACTTGATAAAGAGAGGTTTTTTGAAGAACTACACCATATGGACCGCACATGGGGAAAAAGATACGTCTCAAGTGGATTGTCTAGATGCTGTGGAAGTTGGATACAAAACCAATCATCCTAGTGTGGATCTTGATACTGTGGATCATGATGATGACAACGACGATGAAGAAGATGATATTTTGTTTGACTTTGAGGAGATTTTGCGTCACGTTGAACCGCAAGTGCTAACATCTATGGGGGTTGAGAGAGGTCTAGATAATATGGATGTTTTGGAGAAGGCATCGAATGACCTTTTGTATGAGGAATCAAAGGGATGTGATAAAGAGTGCACGATGTTGAACTTTTAAAGTTAAAAGCCAACAGTGAATGGTCTGATAGTAACTTCACAGAGCTTTTGAGTCTGCTAGCAAAAATACTTTCAAAGCCAAATAAGATGCTAACCACCATTTATAGAGCTAAGAAACTTAAATGTCCATTGTCGCTGGGTGTGAAAAAATACATGCGTGTCCAAACCACTATGTGTTGTATCGTAAAGAGTATGAATTTATGTAAAATGTCTGATATGTGGTATCAGTCGATACAAAAAGAGTTACAACCATATATATCCTAGCAATTTGAACAAAAGAGCACAGAAGAAGAATAACTCTATCGGTCCTGAGATTGATGATGACAATGGTTCCAACGAGTTGAGTGGAAAGAGGAAGTATTCCTTCTTTGGTCATGTGGTACCTTCCAGTGATTGATCGCTTGAAGTGTCTGTTCTCAAATCCTAGAGATGCTGAACTCATGTGTTGGCATGCTGAGAAATGCAGGATGAACCCGAGAAAGATTCGACACCTGGCTGATGCAACTCAGTGGAAGAATTTTGATCTTCTTTATCCACAGTTTGCTGAGGAGATTCGAGATTCGAAATATAAGTTTTGGATTGAGTACGGACGGCATGAATCTATTTGGTGAAAATAGGACCGTACACAGCACCTGACCTGTTATTCTAATGATGTACAACCTTCCAACCTGGTTGTGCCACAAACAAAAGTACCTCATGCTGTTCATTCTTATCCAAGGTCTAAAACAAACTGGCATCAATATTGATGTGTTCCTAGAACCTTTGATGGAGGATATGGCAAAGTTATTGAATGAAGGTGTTCGAATGTGGGATGAGTTTCGACGAGAGTATTTCACTCTACGAGCTATTATATTTGTTACCATCCATGATTACCCAGGTCTCTTTACCATATATGGACAAACAAAAAGGAAGCAAGGATGTGTAGTATGTGTAGATGGAACTGCATCTGTATACCTTCCATCATCTAGAAAGTTAGTGTTCATGAGGCATCAAAGGTTCTTAATGAAGCATCACAAATACCGCAATATGAAGAAACATTTTGACAACACCAATGAAAAAGATGCTGCTTTGACACCATACACTGGGAAACTTGTCTTTCAAATGGTAAAGAACATAACTATTGTATTTGGTAAGGGAACAATCAGGGGATAAAGAGAAAGAAAACCACATCAACAGACGGCACACCGTTCAAGAAGCAATCAATTTTTTAAGTATCTACCCTACTGGAAGGACTTGGATGTTTGCTACTGTATTGATTTGATGCATGTTACAAAAAATGTGTTTGATAGTATCATTGGAACCTTACTGGACATGCCCAGGAAGACCATGGATGGCTTGAAATCTCGTAGAGACTTTCAACAACTAAATTTGAGGTCTGAGCTTCACCCCGAAGATAGATCTAATGGAAAACATTATCTTCCCTCGGCTAAATACACTCTGACATCAGAGGAGAAGAAGGCATTTTGCAGATGCTTGCATGGTATTAAAGTGCCTACGAGATTCTCATTGAACATCAAAAAACTTGTCTCAATGACCGACTTGTCTCTATTTGGTTACAACTCTCACGACTGTCATATCATGATGACGGTGTTCCTTGCAATTGTAATAAGGTCAATCAAACCAGTGCATATTAAAGTTATCATCACAAAACTGTGCTACTTCTTGAATGCAATTTCACAAAAGGAGCTTAATCTTGAAGATCTGGACTTTCTGAAAACGTACATTGTCGAGATTATGTGTCAGCTTGAGATGTGCTTTCCTCCATCCTTTTTTGATATGCAAGTACATCTCATGATTCATCTAGTGGATCAGATAAATGCTTTAGGACCGTTATACCTGCATCATATGTTTCCATATGAGAGGTATTTATCAATTTTGAAGGGCAATGTGCGTAATCGTGCTCATCCAGAGGGTTCAAATATGGAGGGCTACACAACAGAAGAAGTGGTTGAATGTTGTACAGATTACATAAAAGATGGAAAAAAAATAGGTTTACTTATACCGGTGCATGAGGGTAAGTTGTCTGGAAAAAGAAGAATGGGTATCAGAACTTTTGTTGATGAGGGTTACGAATCAGTTCGAGATCCACATTTCAGTGTATTGCAAAAAATCGCAATAGTTGAGCCATATATCAAGGAACATCTGGATCATCTTCGAAGAGAATATCGAGAACAATCAGATATTTGGATAATGAAAGAGCACAAGCGTCGTTTCGCCACATGGTTAATGGATAAAAATATTCCATATGGGGATACAATAGAGGAGAAAACAATGAAGATGTTGGCTTTAGGGCCATCAACTTTAGTTACCTTATAGCGGGTGTATGACATTAATGGGTACACCTTTTACACTAAAGAGAAAGATAAGAGGAGTGTTTCCCAAAATAGTGGTATTCGGATTGAAGCTTTCGACCCACAATGGAATAAAAACACATATTATGGTTTTATAGAAGAAATATGGGAACTTGATTATGGCGACAGGCTGCAGATTCTTGTTTTTAGGTGCAAATGAGTCAAACATCCGAACGGAGTGAACGTTGACAACTACGGGTTCACACTTGTGGACCTAAATAATGTTGGTCACAAGGATGACCCATGGGTACTTGCTGATCGTGTTGCGCAGGTTTTCTACATAGTTGACCCTGCAAATGAAAAAAAACACATTATTATTTCAGGAAAGCAAAGAATTATTGGAGTGGAGAATATAAGTGACAATGTTGAGGACTACAAAATATATGATGAGATGACGCTTTTTACAAATCCAGAAAACATCAAGCTCGTGGAACAAGCCTTTGATAAAAATGTGATGCCCTATGTCCGAAGTGATGGCAAAGGAAAAACTGTGTAACGCAATGTACTCTTTATTTATTTTAGATATGGTACCTTTATGTAAGTTAATTATGTAATATTATAAACCTGCTTGTGGATGAAAGGTTGTCTTTTGAACAATCCTGCCATGTTTTTGGTCCTGCTGCGCTGAGTGTTAATTGACAGTCCTGGCCTTTTGGTCCTGCCTATAACTAACACTACAACTACACTATAAATCCTACGATCAAACTTAAAAGTGCCTAATATTCATTGATTAGCATCAGCCTCCTCCTCTTGAAGTTGTCCTTCAAGCACGCCTGCCTCAGCACCTTGGTCTTCTTGTCCAGCATCAATGAAGGATTCTCCTTGATCATTGCCTTATTTTCTGCTTCGGTGCCGCGACGTCCCTAGATCTTGGTGCCCTTCTCCATGCCAGCGACTTCCATGCTCTTGCGATAAGCATCCTCCATTTGAGGCCAGAGAATATTCAAGTCATCTTCAATCTCAGAGAGGGCTTTAAGCTCCTCTGCATTCACAAAAGAATGAAAGCTAGCTCAAGAAAAGTAGCAGCGCTCGGGCAATTGAAAGTGGGAAAGGCTAGTGACAGTGGTAGCAGTGTACTTCTTGGTTTTCACTAGTATTACTCCTCAGCACCTTGGTCTTCTCGTCCAGCATCAATGCAGGATTCTCCTTGATCATCTTTTTTGTCCGCTCCAGCATCACCGCCGCGGTTTTTGGTTCTCACTTGTATTATATTACTCCTCACTTGTTGATGCCGAGGAAATCATGACGGACCTACGAGCCACTAGCTGTGAGGTAAACGTCACCTCACATCTGTGTTGTCACTCAGCACTACTTAGTTAATTAAATAATATTTCTTGCAATAAACACTCAGAAGTACACTTGAATTTTGAGGGAAAAAATATTTGTTGCAGTAAAAAGACAAATTAAAAAAATCCTTAGTACAGGCGGCTAGTACAAAAAACCGCCTGTACTAAATTTAATACCGGCGGGGGCTTAAGAGAACCGCCTAGGTTCGTTACTTTTTCCGAGCTTGTCATTTAATTTAATTAAGAAACTAATAGTGCAGGCGGATCTTAATAAGAACCGCGTGCACTAAACCATTAGTGCAGGCGGTTCTTCTTATGGACCGCCTACACTAAGCTTGCTCAGGCGGTTGGTAAAGAGGACCGCTTGCACGGATAAATCTTCCACGTAAAAGTTTTATTTTCTTAATATTTTATATGATTTTGTAACCTAATATTTTTATTTATATATGAACTATTGTGTATATATGTATATGGAATTTTTTTCACACAATTTTTATAGAATTATAACCAATTTGCTTCAATCTCACTTACTTTGAATCCGCATCCCGTAACTTGTGTAGTGGTTACTAATGCACAGGAACACATTAAGGTTGAAAAGATTCAAACCTATCATGAAATTGTATAGCATGGAATGTTCATATAACACTTGAATAAGCAGCTGAAGTTTTTTTTTTAAAAATATTTCAGAGCAGAAAAAATAGTTGTTTAATTGAGAAACTAATAGTGCAGGTGGCTGTTAATAAGAACTGCGTGCACTAATCTATTACTGCAGGCAGTTGTTAATGAAAGCAGCCTGCACTTGTAAAATTTCTATGGAAAAGTTTTTTTTAATATACTTTTTTATGATTATGTAACCTAATTTTTTATTTATATAATAAACTATTGTCTATATATGTATATATATTTTTTCACACTATTTTTGTAGACTTATAATGAATTTGCTTCAATCTCATTTACTTTGGATCCACATCCCATAACTTTGTCTAGTGGTTACTAATGTACATAAACACATTAAAGTTGAACAGATTAAAACATATTATGCAATTCTAGAGAATGGAATTTTCATAGAACACTTAGAAACGTTGCTTCAGCTTTTAAAAAGAAAAAATTCAGAGTGAAAAAAAAAATTTGCTTATTTGAAAAATCGATAGTACAGACGGTGGATATAAATGGCTCCCTGCACTAAGTTATCAGTGCAGGCGGTCACTAACACCAACCGCCTACACTATGTTCTTAGAGCAGGCAGTGATCCTTAAGGTATGCGTGCACTAATGGATTACTGCATTTGGTTCCTATGGAGAACCGCCTGCACTAATCTTGGCTATAAATAGAGCGCGACGCAGTTTCAAAACCCTAAGGCGCGCCAGTTCGAACACACATGCCGACAGGCTGCCAAAATTTTCCCCGTGCTGCGTCGTCGCCGTCGCTCGTTCGACCCCGTGCTGCCGTCCCCTGTCCATGCCATCGTCCCCCTTCCCTGCGCGCGCCGGCGTCCCCGAGTTGCCATCGTCGTCGCTGGACCCCACGCTGCTGTCCCCTGTCTGTGACGTCGCGCACTTACCCGCACATGTCGGCGTCCCCGAGCCACGGTGGCTTGAACCTGTGCCAGCTGTCATCGTCGTCGTCGCCGGTCCCCATGTCACCGTCATGGTACCCGCACAGCCGTCGCCCTACCCTGATCTGCGCCGCCGTCGCCCTACCCTGAACCACACCACCTTCCGACCCCAAGCCGGCGTCGTCAACGTCCGACCCTTAGCCCTCAGGTTCGGATTCTAAGTGCCATTAAGCTCGATCAAGATTGTATTGGCCTATGTGCTTGAGCGCATGAAGCTTTAAGCAAGCAGGCGGCAGGCATGCTCGTTCTTTTATTTAATCTAGCACCAGTGGACTCCATTTCATTGTTTTTAATCTTTCTAGTAGTAGTGTTACTTTATGAAAATGTCTAAGTTTGGTTCTATCAAAATGGTGCTCCCTCAGGTTCAGATTCTAAGTGCCATTAAGCTCGATCATGATTGTATTGGCCTATGTGCTCGAGCGCGTTAAGCTTTAAGCAAGCAAGCGGCAGGCATGCTCGTTCTTTTATTTAATCTAGCACCAGTGGACTCATTTCTTTGTTTTTAATCTTTCTAGTAGTAGTGTTACTATTTGAAAATTTCTAAGTTCGGTTCTATCAAAATGGTGCTATTGGTATATTTGTGCTGAATCAATCTCAATTTAATTCTTAAAATCAAAAGCTAGTACCTAATAATATTGATGAGATTGAGAGCCAATGTGATTCAAATACTAGGGCCCCAAATACTTAGAGACTGCTCTGGACAAGTCAAAATCTATTTCACAGAGTTATGAACTTTTCCATGCTAATTTTCGGAGCTTGGTTCTTTTGATTGTATTTTTTGGATGTGACGAACAACATTCGATGCTACTAAACAAAATTTACTGATTCGGCTTTCTATGTTAGAATTACAACATAATTAACTAGCTAGCTTTCTATGTTAGAATTGATCTCGGCTCAATCAGTTACATAACATTTTACGGGGTTTAATATATTTATGTAAATATCAGGGCTGTCCAGGAATGGCTGAAAGACCAATAAATATTCTGCATTAACCAGTTAGCCTTGAAGTTATTTGAAAAATTTGCATGTGAAGAAACAGAGCTGTGGTCATTTTCCATTTTGAAATGAAATAAAAACATTTTGCATATAGTGATACATTTCCTTTTGCAAATGAAAAGGAATTAGAATTTTTTTTTGGGGCTGAAAGAGGTCCAGTATGTTGGGCTTTATGAAATGGAAATCAAGTTGGGCTCCCTTGGGCTAAGTTTGGATGTGGTTCTGTCTTTTCATTTCATTTGTCATTTTGTATTTAGGATGTGGTTTTGTCTTTTCATTTGTCAGATTGTATAAAGAAGGAACTATGTATGATCTCTTTTCTTGCATTAGGAGATGTGAAATTTTTTAAGCAAATCAATTCAAATTTTGTAAACTTGTGATTTGATATATATATATAGGATTGTCATTTGTCAAATTCATTGTCCTTGAGCAGTACAATGGAAAAAGGGACGACCTCACAAGCTGATACTGCGGCAAATGATCCAATGCTTGAATGGGAGTCGGGCAAATCTGACGGCAACAAGGACAGTGGAAGCGGCAATGAAAGCTCATATAGTAGTCCAAGTGATCCTTCTCCAGTTCCGAGTAGGAATCCAAGACGATCCTAGAGCTCTGACCCTGATTATAATCCAAATGAAGAAGTACGGGTCTAGTAGTTGAAAATAATCTTAACAATTCTTTTTTATCATAGGTTCCTGCTCGTCAAAATACCGATCCACACTGAGGAACAACGCCAGGAAGCTCCCTCTACCCCACTATCAATTAGTGCCTCAGAGAGTGGAATTAAGCGTAAAGGAGGGGAGTGGGGCAAAAATAAGATGCCGGTGGGTATCTATTACATAACACGAGTGAGTGCAACAGGAGCTCCCCTTGGTCCTCAGGATGCATGCCGAAAGTATCGTCAGCCCAGCAGATTCATAGTTAGGGACAACATCTCGATTACAGTTACAGACTGGAGGGTCCTCGATGATGAGACTAAGAACATTCTGTGGATCAAGTTGACATCAAAGATTAAATTTTCTGAAGGCACAGAAGATCTTGAAAAGAAAAGTACATTGACCTCTATGGCTAAGATGTTCCGCGGGTGGAAAGCTAAGTTAAATGCGAAGTTTGTGAAGAAAAATTTGTTTCCAAGTAAATTTCCGAAGATAACAGAAGCTCAGTGGACTGAATTTGTTCGGCAAAAGACCAAACCCGAGGCAATAGCTTAGACTGAAGCTAAAGATGAACTGGCGAGGAAAAACATTTACCCCCATCATCTAGGATCTGGCGGATATGCTAGCAAAAGGATTGAATGGGAAAAGAGAAGGGAGGAAGCTGCCAAGGCAGGGAGACCTGACCCACTAGAAGGTTGTGATGTTCATACTAAGAACTGGGTTTATGCTCGATCAGATACAACCGAAGAAGAACAAATAATATACAAACATCCACAAAGCGGAAGAAGTGGGCAAAAAAATTGTGGAGATTGCTTCTGAACAAAAGGATGGAAAGTTCAAGCCTGATAGAGAGAAGGACCAGCTTAGTGCTGCACTAGGCAACCCATAACATCCTAGACGTGTAAGAGCCATCTCTTCATGAATGACCTGGAAAGAGGGATTTCCATAGGATGCAGCGAGCTACAAAAAATGTGATAGGTGTAAGAAAACTCTTGAATAGACAATTAAGGTAGAGGTAAAGGCCTCCTTAAAAGAAAATTTTACAGAGTTGTTTCAAGAGCATTAAAAGTTTCTAGCAGAACAGTAAGCTACGGGACTACTCGAGACTGTGCCAACTGAGAACCCAGCTATTAGGCTCACACCTTGTTGTAACCTAAGTAGTGTAGCCTCCACGCTAGGACAGAGATATCCTGTAGATGATATTGTATAACCCACACCTTGTTGCCTTCACGTCCCGATTGGAAGGACCAAAAATAAGACTGTTGAGGTTGCCACTGCTCTTGTAATTTCGGGGCGTACCTTCCACTGTAGTCCCATCCCGACGGACTACGTGAAAGTACAAGTTAACGAAGCCATCAACAAAGACTATCTGAATTATGAACTTGACCATAGTACGCCTAGGGAATCAGATTACTTGGAGAAGCATTAAATGAATTTGTCCTTTGGCATAGACATGATATCATTTTGTGTGATGGGACACCTATTTCGCAGCCAGCACATCTGAACAGCCCACCATAGCGCACCATGAGAGAAGAAGATGCAACCAACGAACAACCTTCTCCAAAGGATACAGCTGACGTACCTCCATCTTCTCCCAAGGGCCGATCAGATTTGACACCGCCAACTTCTCCTTAGGGGCAAGAAGGTACAATGCTCCAGCCTTTCTCCGAGGGTCTTACAATTTCAACAATACAACCTTCTGGCAAGGCCCCAACAGAAATGCCTGAGCCACTATTGAAGGCTCCAACAGAAACAGCTGAGCCACCTCTCAAAGGGCCCAACAGAATTAGCCGAGCCACCTCTCAAGGGCAAAGAGAAATTGCCGAGCCAAACTTATTCAGCTCCTGCACACATCCACCGAGAAATTGCCTCGTACAAAAAGACTCCTTGACAGATACATTAAAGTATCTCCAAGGATTTCAAAGAAAGTCATCCTCCCTTCAAGAGTGTCCAAAGGATGATACTTATTTTATCGAAAGTTGGGAGGAGGATGGACTATTTTATACCAGAGATGATATAAAACTATGAAGGGATGTCGCAATCTGGCGTAAGGAGGATGTGCTGAACAATATGTGCATGGCAAGCCGCTACATTTTCTAATGAGGAGATTGCATGATTGGTACATGCAGGCGAGTGCTGTGGGGTTCACTCATGTGCAATTTCATGTGCCGAAAAATGCATTTTGGAGTGGAGACAGGACGCAATCTTTTAGTTTTGAAGATTTATTTCTTGTCTTCTGCAAAGAGAGGCTCGACATCAACCTCCTAACCTTGTGGTGCCTGTAAGTCATACTTTCCAGATGTTAAGTGGCATTAAGTTATTAGTACGAGATGTCATACTAATAAATAGTAATTTTATATGTATGATGGTATATTTAGATGACCATAAGCTGAAGAAACTGCAGACGGGGATCCTCGATCCAACACGGATTGCCCAGGTCAATTTTGACCTAAAGTTCGATAAAAATTCGGGGCAATACAAGGACATGACAAAGAAGCAATTTGAAAAGGAGAGAAAGAAAATAATCAAGGAGAGAATGTTGGAGGTGGTGGCATATATTGGAAAGGCGATGCACAACTTTCTTAATGATGGCAAGAAGGATGTAATGGCCCCGTACAATTTTAAGTAAGTTTCGTTACTTGGTTCGACATATATTCTTAAAAAGTTACCTAATATTTTATTTATTTATATAACGACCACTCTATTAATATCGTGATGCAACCAAAGGAGGTGAAAGGGGTAGTCTTAGACTCACTCAATTACCCCAGAGAACAATACAAAGATTCCGTCAAGATTTTAAAAAAGTAAGCATACTTTCTGCATGAATACGTATTATAATACAATATATTTCTATTTTGTAATCATTTTTTGCATTTGTGTAGTGCTTATAGATTTTACATTAAGCTTGGTGGGCCTCATCCTCAAGGAAAAGAAAAGCTAACTCTAAATAATGCTTTATGGGTAACAAGAACATCTCCTTTTCAACATGTGGCAGTGCTTGTCCCAAATTTTTACCTAATTGAGTTTGTTTTTGTTTGAAGTGTCATAAGCAACCTTCCGGCACTATCATGTGTGGTTAATATGTCTGCGAGTATCTTAGAGTCACCGGACACTAAGGTGGATCCTGAGGATGTAAGCTATCTTATCAATCTGTTTTGTATACTTAAATTAATTGTTATCATTGTCATAGTAATTATCTATCATCTTTTCATTTACAGAAACTCAATGTCGGTCACGAATGGCTTGGGGAAGAGACATGGAGCGCACAGGAGTTGACTCCGTCCGATGTGATCTATGACACTTTATTCGTTAAGAGGTTATTCACCAAGATGGAGTTTTTTTGCTAGGGAAAACAATGAATTGCTTTTGTATCCGAATTTGTCTTTGTATGATAGGTTTAAGATTAGGGAAAATTGGATCTGTGACATCCAAAGATCGCGCCTTTAGAAATTTACCACCGAATCAAACGGGTACACTTATGTACCACCAAAAGATTCAAATCTTTAGAAATATAGCATTCTGTCAACTTGAGGAGTTAACTCTGTAACGTGGACTATTTTACCCTTCTCCTCTATCTACCTGAGCAGCACGCAGCTTCTTCTTCACATGGTTGGATCGAGCCATTAGAGCTCCAATCGCCGGATCTCCTCCTCCATCCCCTCCCCTCCGGTCCCGTGGTCTCCTCCTCCGTCCCCTCCCTGGTCACTCCTCCCTTGCCGGCCTCTCCTCCTCTCCCATTCTCTCTTTCATAGGAAGCCATGGCTGGGAGGTCAACAGCTTCGTCTCCAATGTCCAGTGCACTTTTGCCCCTACTGGAGTGCCCAAGGTGCCATCTGAAGCTAGTTGGGGGTATCTGCAAGAATGACAGGAACCGAGGAAAGGCATACTACATGTGCCCGAACTACAATGGGTACCAATTTGATTTATAATTTTTTCCCATTTTTTTGCATGATTAGTCAATTTGAGCTCAGTTTACATGGGTATTATTTGTAGGTTCATGGCATTTGTAGGTTTTTCATGTGGGAGGAGGCATACAGGAAGTTTGTGTATGGTGGTGAAGAGCCAAAACATAGAGCTTCCTTGTCTGAAGCAACAAATAGAGTCACGGCTGGTGGAGGAGGAGGAACAGAGGAGGGCCTGTGCGTGAGTGAGAATGAGAAGAATGAGGTTCTGGACAGGAGCTGCTCGTGAATGGAGGGTCAAGGGCAAACTTGTCTGTTAACTTTGCATGTCGAAATAAAAAAAAACATATAAATGCTGATGAAACTTGACGAAACTCGACGGAATGCTATATTTCTAAAGATTTGAATCTTTCTATGGTACATAAGTGTACCTGTCCGATTCGGTGGTAAATTTCTAAAGGCGCGATCTTTGGATGTCACAGATCCAATTTTCCCTTAAGATTATATAGATGTAATCAGATATGGTTGGATGCTATGTAATGTGACATGTGAATAATTGGTTTGTAAGATATTGTTGTTTGTTTGTGTTCCCTTTGATGAAATATTGAACTCTATATCTTTTTTGAAACTGTATTCCTGTATAAATTAATTATAAATCTTGTATAATACAATTATTAAAAAAATAAAAATTTGTCAGAAATATACTACAGTCGGCTTTCTTAAGAAGCTGCCTGCACTAAGACATATATAGTGCAGGCGGCTTTCCAAAGCCGCCGCCTGCACTAAGTGGATTAGTGCAGGCGGATTGTTATGCCACCTGCCTGGACTAACAACATTAGTGCCGGCGGTCTTTTAAGAAAATCCACCTGCACTATTTGTATTAGTACAGGCAGTTGAGATAAACGCGTGTACAAATGAACCGTTTCTACAGGCTCACTAATTGCAGCGGAAGCCGAAACCGCCAGCGGAAAGGGGTTTAGAACCCCTGTAAAATGGGTTTTTGTAGTAGTGTACATTGCATGTAAACAATGTAACGAATGTGTAAATTCTAAGACAACGTATAAATGTTACATTCGGTGAGTAAACCATAGCACAATGTGTAAATGGTATAATGTCTTCACTATAAGAGGATTGGTCTGTGGAGTCAATTTTTTTATATAGTAGAAACATTACTATATTGTCCCTAAACAGTCATAGCAGTATTTTCTAAAATATCTCATAAGTGTCTTCTCATGCACTATCTCTAAAAAATAAAGATATTTTTTGAATGGACTCTTTCAAATTAGACGTATTTATTTAAGTCATACTTACCCTGCCTTTACAAAAATAGAGTTATTTTTTATATAGTGATAAGTAAATTATGAAAAAAATAGTGGTTGGAATCCTTGAACTCAAGATCTCGTAGAGAACAGTTTATTGAAGCTTGCTAGCCAACTCAACCACACATCACAATGTGTCTATATTTGAAGTATTATTGTTATTAACTATCAATAAATTAGCAAAATAGTGCCTCTAAATATGCGCAAGATGCCTATACAAGATATAGTCATTTTTAACTTGTCGCCAAAGAGTGCCTCTATGTTCAACATAAATCAAAACCGTAGAAATCCTCAAAGGATGCCTCTATCATTCATAAAGACACTTTTTATTCAAAAAAACCTCAAATTTGCCTCTATGCAAAAGGCACATTCTAAAGTGTCAAAAAATATGCCTCTACAACATGTATAGAGACAAATTTGAAAATGCCTATAGCAAAGTGCCTCTACAAGCCAACTTTCCTGTAGTGCTTGTAAATCATAGTGCAGTCTCACATTTCTGGTGCAAGTTATTGTACACTGACTTATATAGAACTGTGCTGCCATTGTTTATTAAGCTCGAAGCTCACAAACCAGCTCAGCTCGACTTGGTTTCGGCTCGATAGATTTTTCAAACAAACCAAGCTCAGCTTTCGGCTGGCGTCAATTACAAGCCATGTCGAGCTAGCTTGCAAGTTGCTCGGGAGCCATTCAAGTTTAAAATCATATCTTTATTTCCATTTCAAAAAATACATGTTCTCACGATATGGCATATTGCCTTCTTTCTTCTCACGGTGCTTATTAGATGTTGTCCAGTGGCAAATCTAGCAAGGGGCACTGGGTGCCAAGGCACACCTTAACATTGCAATATTCTAATGAAAATTAGCACTTTCTAAAGGTTAAATTTTTCATGACCTAACACATTTTTACATTGGTACACACCTTATGTTGAGTTGCTAGGTCTGCTACTGTGTCGTCTGATATTAAATTCGTGATATTAAATATGTTTAACACATGAAATCTTTTCACGAATATTTGGGATGTTTCTTAATTGTGTTTCCCATGCTGAGCTCACAAGCTAAATATACTAGCTTGAGCTTATATTAAATTAAGCCAAACTGACATTATCTTTTTTTTTCAAGCAAAACCAAGCCAGCTCATTTTTTTCTCGACTCTCCCAAACCGAGCCAAGTTGAGTCAGCTCGGCGCCCAGGCCTAGTAACAACAATCCCATCATGTATATATCCATGTCTTGTTGTGTTTTCTTTCGCATGACTTGTGGCATGGTGTGGTTGCAAGTTAACACATATTTTGTCACTTATTCCCTTTGATCAAGAGATAATAGTTCATCTAAGTTAATTGTTCTATTTTGCAAGGTAGTGCATTTAATTACAGACAAATAACGCTAATCAATAAGGAAACGGGTTTAGAGGGGCCTATAGGGCTGTCCTTCCTATACAACCCCCTGAAGACATCCAATTTCAAAATATGCAATTACCTCCATCTTCCTTATCGTGATCTATCTGGTGTTCCTGAGCTGATGGATCTTGTTGGCCTTTTTCATTTACGAGCACCGAGGATGAGGTTGAGTGGGCATCTCTGAGCGGTTGTCGTTATGAATGATGAAGCCTGCACGGTGCCAGTGGGCAGTTATAAGGTTTCTAAACAAGGCAACTGTGCAGCCACTTGTGCACTGTTTCATTAACATCGACGGTCTATTCTATCTATAATTTGGTTAGTCAGAACACCTTGTTGTGTTGATAATATTTTAGAATTTTAATATAACTTAGTGATTTCTACTAGTAAATTATTATATCATGAGGGATAAGAAAATGTAATGGAAAAATTACTTCATACTATGTTATTGACCAACCTAATGGTACGGATAAAACTCACTCCAAAGTGATGTTATGGATGCAAATAGGCCTACCAGAATTGCTCCAATTGCATTATCATTAAATAGCCAAAATACCATTGATGCTCATGTACGTTTTGCCCTGTTGTCGAAACAAAACATGATAAAAAGCGAATAAAATAAATTTCAGGTTCACTGTAACTTCGGAGTTTGGGGCACTTGGAATTTCATGTTCAATATATAGCAAGAAAAGATCGATCCCTCTCTATGACATCCCAAATTTTAGGACAAGTTAAAAATGTGAAATTCAATTTTTTTTTCTAACAATCACCCTAACATTTTTTCTTCTTCCACTTCTCACCTTCACTTTTCTTTCCTGTTTCAAAAGGGAAAATCTTCACTAAATTAAAACTTATCTAATCTGAAAATTTCAAAATATTAAAATTGGAGGTGTGACAAGTGATTGACTCCTTTTTGTTTTTCTTTTCTTTACTATTTATTTTTCTTGCTTTGAATTTGAATCTTAAACCCAACCATTTCTTTAGAATTCCTAATCTATTCAACTCTTTTGAATTCAATCCAAATAAGACCAAATTTTAGTCGTGGGCCGCCCTTCCTTTCTCCTACTTTCCCGGCCGGCCCAACCCTTTCTCCTCTTCTGCGTGGGTTGCTGCCCCATTCTTTCGCGCCTGGCCCAAGCTAGCCCGACACTGCGCGGTCTCCTTCTCCCTCCTCCCTCCTCTCACCTCTCGACACCTAGCGCGGACGCTGAGACGCGTGACGCCACGCGCCACTCACACCCTGCCACTCCGCCGCGTATTGCGCATGCATTCGTCGCCACTCGGGAGAAGCCGCATATCCGTCCACGCACTCCTGTCTTGGCGCTGTTCTTTTCCCCGACAGGCCACGAGCACCATGGCGCACCGCCCGCTCCCAGTTGCCGGCAGCCTCAGCCCGCCGAGCTGGGCGCCACCGCAATCCACCTCCCCGGCAAGCAGCCCCCTTCCCGGCATCGCGCACACCATCCCCGCGACCTTCGCTTCCTCCGAGACTTGCCAATCCCACCGGAATCCGGCTGCAGCAGAGCTCCGCTGTGTGCCGCCACTGCAGGCTGCATCCCCTCCATGGCCAGAAGCAACCGCTGCCTATCCGGCACCGCAGAGCCACCACGAGCACCCATGTCCACCTTTAGCACTTCTGCACCCGGTCCTGTGCTTCCCTGGTGCCGCCACTGACCCGGCCCCAAGCGCCGCCGCGGCGCCTTGTAAGCTCTCCGCTGCCAGCGCCCGTCGGCGTTTCCCCGGCTCGACCGAGCTTACAGGGAGGTCCGGTGCGCCTCCCTCCCGCTGCTCCACGGGACTCGAGCCCTCTTCAAAGCACCTGCGCTTGGTGGCATGCGCCATCGCCGTGCACTGCCTATCCGCCGCCGCCGGCATGCTGAAGCGTCTCCCCGGCCAAGCCGTGCCCATCGGACAACTCACAGCGTCCTGCTCTCTCTCTCCTACCCCGGAGATCGAGCTCCCCGGCTGGCCAGCCGCCTGGCCACCACCGTGGTCCACAACAGAGCTCGTGGAGCAGTTCTGGCTGTGGTCCACGGTTCTTCAATGAGTCACAGCCAATCCAGTAAACACCATTTTGCAGATAAGCCCTGCAACTTCCTTTATATAAAGTCCTAGGCCAATACCTTCACAGAAAGCTCCCTGATCTCCTGTTTAATTACAAAATAGTCCCATTCCTATTTACACCCAAGCCTTGGACCTTTCCATGTTTCTATACAGGTCCTTGTTGACCTTTTGAAAATTTCAAGTTGATCCTTGGTGACCCCATGGGTCGGCCACCCAAACACCCTCACCAGCACACACGCACCAGGGGCTAGGACACGGCAGCTAGCCTGTGACCATCTGACCCGGCCGTGCGCTGACTATGGTGCGGACACGGTCACGACCCTCAGGTCCACTTTGGACACGGTCACAAACCCGTGTCCACGAACACGGACACAGATATGAACACAGACACAGTTACGTGTCCCGAGGCTCAGACACCATGCTGCACTGCGCCCCGGCGCGCGTGCGCAAGAAAAAGTGCGGCCCTGTTTTTTGACCAGCGGGCCACGTGACCCTGCGAGCCGACCACACATAGGCACACGCTCACGCTCAAACCAAGCTCTACACCCGGCCTATGTTACCAAACACGGTCACGGCCCCGTGTCCACTTTGGACACGATCACGGCCCCGAGTCCACCTTGGACACAATCATGAACACATGTCCATGGTCATGAACACGAACACGATCACAAACACATGTCCACTGTCACGGACAAAGACACGGCACCACCCATGTGTCCAAAGACATGAACACTGACATGTCACAACTAACGTGCCCATGGACACGGGCACGGACACGCCACAATACACGTGTCCACGGAATTCCCTGATTCCGAACATCCATGTGTCTAGGGGCCGTGGACACAGGCCGAACCACGTGTCCACAGGATTTTCCAAGATTCAAGACACGCATGTGTCCAGGGGCCGTGGACATAGGCCGAATCAGTGTCCATGAGACATCCCCAGGTTCGAGACACGCATGTGTTCAGGGGTCGTGGACATAGGCTGAACCACGTGTCCACGGGATTTCCTCAAATTCGAGAGACGCATGTGTCCAGAGGCAGTGGACACAGGCCGAGCCATGTGTCCACGCAGGCTTTGCCAGTTTCCGGTCACAGACCACCTGGCAACATCCAAAAACGGCCAAGGTCACAGGCCGAACCACGTGACCAGGTGGCTATTTCACCACTTCACACCCGCACGTGTCCAGCAACCGTGGATACGGGCCGGACAGCCGTGGACACGTGCCGGGTAGCGTGTCCACGGGGTTTTTTCCTGTTTTCTGTCGTGTACACCTTGTTTACCTAACCACGGCCACACCTCAACTTTGTTTTCAGTGATTTTGGCACCGTTGGAACCGTTGTCTCGAGCCCCACTACATCGAATCATCCAAACCTCCACCAAACATCTGATCATGCTGGTTTGTTTTAATAGTAAGTTCTACGCGGAGATTAATTGCTTGTTCCTTCTTTTGGTTTTATCAATGTTAGTGCAAGTCTTTAACTATGATGCATTCCTAAGCATAGGTTCATAATAGCTAGTGTGCACCCCATCATAGCATGACTTCATTGTTTAACACACGTTAGTATGCATACCCAGGTTAGCACTAAGTAATCTAGTCTAAGGTTAGAATCATATGATTAGTAGTTAAATACAAATAGCTAAATATTAGAAAGTAAGTGATTACTTAGATAGCAGCCCATAAGCGTCCTGCCATTCATTCACTCATGCAATAGCACTCAATAGCACATGTACCACTTGCTAGTTTTAGTAGTTTAATTACAGCACCTAGGATGACGCACCCACATATGTATAAATTAGATAATTAACAATAGCGCTATGCCCTTCACCGCACCGTAGTTGGCGTCATCTACTTAGTGTAGTAGTTTAGTTGTAGTTGTAGAATCAAGTAATTAGCCACTAAGAAGCACGTGCAACACATCGGCATACACACACACGGGACATGGTAATGCATAATTATCGGGCAACCCCGTACGGCACACAGACACATGCCATCGTGCACGTTCACATTTGAAACAATGATACTTCGATGAAAGCACATATCAACGATAAGTGCGAGTGCACGATATACACGGATACTCGTTCATGAGCCCATGTCTCAAACACGCACAACACACTCATGATATAGCTTAATCACTAAGTATCGATTAGAATGAATCTAATTTGCCAATAAGTAGTAAATAGTTTTAAATTAAGGTATGCATAAAATGACACATGCTACCCGCCGCATCTCTGCTCGTGCTAGCGGGAATGCGCGTTAACCCTCCACCGAACCCCACCATAAGTCAATAGGGAGTGCATCATGCCTGCCTTGCCCTTGGTGTTCCTCGTGGTGTTTAATTGGCTCTTATTTGGAGTTCATTGGATTTTATCGCTTCTTCTCGAGCTTTGTTTCTTGTTTTGATAGTTTTATTAGGTGTTTCCTTTTATGTAGATAACGCTGAGTGTAAGGAAGAGTCAAGCTTCAAGAGGAGCCAGAAGGATGCGTGTGTAGAGAAGCACGAAGATTTGGACGCGAAGCCAGAGTTCGAAGATTAGGATCTTGAAGAAGAGCCTCCAACCTCAAGCTCTGAAGATTAGGAGTTAGCTGGCAAGCTCTAACCCCTTGAACATATTGAACCTATATTTTGCTAATGCTCATATAGTGCATATCTATTCTTTTATGCATAATATTTTGATTTAAAGTATTGTGTTAGTTATAATCCTATTTGATTGATTGTTTTACTGATATTAGTGTCAGTTACTAGACATTAATATTAAATACCTTGATTACCCGTTGACAATATACTCCTTGTTAACCATAGGATATCGTCGTTAAAATACTTTAATAAATGGAAAGTTGCCTTGTTATTAGAATGCGTAAGACCTCAATTGTGGTGTCTCGCACCGCCACACCATACACCATTTATTTACAAAATGCATTAAACTGTGCTTGGTGGTGTGTGTAAAATAAAATAGGGTGGGATTAGTGCAACTGGTGATAGGTGAAAATGGGTGATTCTGGTCGTGTGGTGGGGCTCACAAGAGGTGATGATGATAGGTGTATAGTTTTCGGTGTGGTCCACCTGCCGTGGACGAGTCCGCCACCCCTGCCATATAAGGACCGGTTCGTTAGCGCTCGGCTTAGCAATTTCGTGCAACCACAGAACATATATATATTGGACAGGACTTATCCCTGCTATGTAAGTATTCCACATCGAGCCATTAGGAGGTCGGTAGGACACAAGGGGACAGGAGAAGGGCGTGAGATAATTCGCTGTCTGGCTCTCGACAATGTAATTACCTGCGTCATAGGACAGTAAGCCGACAGATAGTCTCTGGTTTGGTAATACCCAGCATAGTAGGGGACCAGGAAAAGACGTGGCTATGATAAATCTTCACGATCCGGCTCCGAGAATGTACTGTCACGTCATCGGAAGGGTGATACCCCGACGGATAGCCCCTGTTTACATCATGGGTGAAATCTGTGAAAACATATGTAGTTGTGGGATGAACGTTATACAACTCTGTTGATTAGGAGTAGCATAACCTGTGGGTACAGTGTACAACCTCTGTTGAGTGTAAAATCCTTTTGGATAAGCCGTTGTCACGGTATTGGCATGCTATTTGTTCGAGTACCCTACGATTAGTTTTCTATGATATCCTTGGCGTGTGAGTGGGTGTAGGTGCCCGTGTTTTGGAAAATGTCTGGATGGGATAGTGGAGGCCCTTTCAGTTAAAATTTGGGAATTAGCGGGGATAGTTTATGCTCTTCCAGGTCCAACCTACTAAAATATAGACAACAAATGTTTTCGCTTCCCTTTAAAAATCTTCTGTAGTGAACCCTGCGTAAAAACTGGCTTTTCGCAAAAATTGAACCCCGTAGCCTCATCCTTGCTACAACCAAATGTACATATATACATATACCCTTGCCTAGTGTTAGAGCTTGCTGAGTACCTTATGTACTCACTCGTTTGCATTTGTGGTTTTAGATAGAGAGGATCACGTAGGTGACAACATGCTGAGTTTTCGTTCAGCTTCACAAGTCTGCTTGTGGATTTGAGCCTTGGTGTTCTGCTGCTTTCTTCGCTTTTGGCTGGTCGACCGGTGTTCGATCATAGAGATCCTCACCGCGTGCCGCTAAAAGTTATGTCTCATGTATCTTTTTTCTTTTTGAAGTATGCTTTTGATATATATTCTTTGTGTATTTGCATATCAGCTACTGATCCAGAGACTGATACGTATTGTACAGTGCATTCTGAAAACAGGGTGCCACAGGGTGGTATCAGAGCAATACTTGGCCGTAAGACGAAGCCCCTAGGATGTTCCCCCTCGAAACCGACTATTTTGATAAAAAACTATATTATAAAATTTCTCCTTTACCTATTTCTATTTTAAATGTCCTTAAAAATACCCGTATGCCATATGCCTGACGTCTCGAGGCATGTTCTACAAGAGAAGTCTACGGAGCTCCAACCAACAAATTAAAGGGCAACCTACCTGTAGAACTGCAAGGAATTCGAAGATCTAGAACAGGACAAAAGAGTATTCAAGATAGGAAATCTAGAGTAACAAGGATATAGAGGATCTGACAGCAGTCCTGTTGCTATTGGAGAAGAATTCGTATGAATAGTTTGGAAAAATAGTAAGGAATACTACTTGAAGAAATAGTAAGCTTCTGTAAATCTATTAGTGTGGAGATGCTAGCTAGAGTGATACCGGTAATAGGAATAATAGTGTTCCCTGAAAATCCTGTTAATTAATGCTACCCACTTGAAGTAAAAGTGCGGTACGCACGGAGGCTTTAGTATGACCCTATTTTTTTTAAGTGGGGTAGGGTTATATGAAAGGCAATAGGATCATTGGAATATTGGCAACAAAGAGGGAACAACAGTGGACACCAAAAAATAGGGAAGTATGCCAATGACAAGGATTGTAACCAAAAATAAAGTCGAACAATGGAGTACTTACAGTGCAAGAGACCTGAATAGAGCAATCAACCTTGAGCTCGTCGGAACCTTGCATACGTGCAAGAAAAGGAGAAAAGACAGATCTATCAAATGCCAGATAATCTAAAGCAAGGCCAATAGTTGACACCACCTGAAAACCTTGACCCACGCTTGTAGTACGCTTACACATAAAACAATCACAACTAATAATATGTGTTGTTTGTGTGGATTCGAGAGCTTCTTGTTTTGGCTTTGATTTTTACTTGATTGTGTGCTTGTATGTCCTAATCAACTGAAACACCAGTAAAATAGTTGCAACAATTTAAATTTATTGCCCAAAGAACCAAATATCGTCCCAACCTTGCCTAGCTTCACCTAGAACCAAACCCACAAGGAGACCCATCCCAGGCTAAACCGCATGCAAGCCATCAAGACCATGGAAGGCAAGAACCGCCACGGAGCCATGGAAAAGAAAGACACTGCCCATCAGTATCCATCAGTATAAAAGTCAAGAAGTAACAACCGCTAAGAAGCTAGAAGCGCTGCCCTGAAAAAGAGAGAGGTTTGCTAAGGAATCAGACCGACTGCCTAGAATGTCACTGTGACAAAGATGCTAGTCTAGAAAGGGTACTGCTAAAAGATGTAACAGATTTGTGATTATGGACCATCACAGGAAGTCACCAAGGGTTAACTTGGAAATTCCATTTGGGAATTCCCAATTAAAGGTCACTATTTATAGAAATAAAAATTTAGAGTCGTGTAATGGCAATCAAAGATTTCACCCGGATCTATATACCTTGGAAGATGACTTAAGACATCATCGATCTGGTCAAAACAGCGCCACTCGGTCCCGATAAGCACGTGGTTTGCTATATACACGATACTTTGGATAGTGCTTATCTTACAACAAAGCACTAAAGAAATATGACCATGAATGATGGTCCAACTGGGATAAAAGTAAGAAAATTGTCAAGTACACGATTTGGTTGGTACGCTCGCTATTATCTTAGTAATGGGATAAAATGCAAGCTACATGTGGAGCCAAAGGGTTCTAGTAAGCACTATGTATCCGCATAACAGAGTGAACTTACACTGACAAAGCAAAGTAACAGCAAAGCCATGGAGCCCCAATGAGCACCTGACGATCATGCAGATGATAGGTTGGAGTCAACAGAATATCCAAGAAGAGAGAAATACACGGGATTAAGGTTGACCGCTTGCTCTTCGAAGAAAGTTGCCGATAGCGTAACACACCTAAATGGGTAACAATACCTTCAAGGAAAGAGAACAGGAATGCTCGCTCTTATTTTGGTGAGAAAGAAAAGCAGCGCGAGCTACACCCCTAGACAAAAAAAAGAATGATATTTGAAAGCTAAATGCCTTGTACTCGTTTAGACCCCAAGTAGAGCAGTTTGACTCTTGGATATACCTGAATTATACTGCTCGGTTTAAGAAGCATCAGACAGTACAGTCGACAGTGCATCGCACCAACAGTCATAAGGAAGAGCCAAGAAATCGCACTCACTATCAGAATCAGTTAACGAATTAGATTATTGATCGTGTAACTGGAATCCTTCCTATAGGATGAGTACTGGAAACCAGAGCGAGACATGCTATTTAAAGACCCCAAGTTAAAATCCTTTTTAGTGGGGTAGCATCGTTTCGCTGGCTGAATGGTAAGGTCCTACAAAAGGGGGTAGCCGCTTAAGATCGAGATCAACATGGACTTAGTAACAGTATCGAGCAGCGACGCTAGGAAAGTGGTACTACAAGTTGGAAGATACAAACAGAAGAATAATAAGGGTACATTACCAAATTTATAATCAATGAAATCCAGTCCTGACAGATCAAGGAAGGACAGAGCGCACTCCCATGAGTAACATTGACCATAACAAGGGATAAGATAAATAAGAAGTACCTTATCTCTGGAACTTATGGAAAATCCCTGGTAAACCCACCTTTGAGGATAATTTCGAAGACCAAAGTATTCAAAAAGCAACAAGGGAGAACAACCCTAAGACGGATAATGGTGTACTCATGAGACAACCAGACTGCCAACAAGATGTCACAGTGAATCTCAAGTCACGAGGATCAAGAAAACATAGAGAATCCCAAACCGTCTAATAGATCGTGCAAATCTCGAGGACGAGATTTCTTTAAAGTGGGGTAGATCTGTGACATCTCAAATTTTAGGACAAGTTAAAAATGCGTAATTCAATTTTTTTTTTAACAATCACCCTAACATTTTTTTCTTCCACTTCTCACCTTCTCTTTTCTTTCCTGTTTCAAGAGGGAAAATCTTCAGTAAATTAAAACTTATTTAATCTGAAAATTTCAAAATATTTAAATTGGAAGTGTGACAAGTGATTGACCCCTTTTTGTTTTTCTTTTCTTTACTGTTTATTTTCTTGTTTTGAATTTGAATCTTAAACCCAACCAATTCTTCAGAATTCCAAATCTATTCAACTCTTTTGAATTCAATCCAAATCAGACCAAATTTCAAACTCCAAATTTTAGTTGCGGGCCGCCCTTCCTTTCTCCTACTTTCCCGGCCGGCCCAACCTATTCTCCTCTTCCGCGTGGGCTGCTGCCCCATTCTTTCGCGCCTGGCCCAAGCCAGCCTGACACTGCGCGGCCTCCTTCTCCCTCCTCCCTCTTCTCACCTCTAGCCATCTAGCACAGATGCCGAGACGTGCGACGCCACGTGCCCCGCCACACGCCACTCACACCCTGCCACTCCGCCGCGTATTGTGCATGCATTCGTCGCCGCTCGGGAGACTGCCGCATACCCGTCCACACAATACTGTCCTGGCGCTGTTCTTTTCCCCGACAGGCCACGAGCGCAATGGCGCACCGCCTGCTCCCAGTTGCCGGCCGCCTCAGCCCGCCGAGCTGGGCGCCACCGCAATCCACCTCCCCGGCAAGCAGCCCCCTTCCCGGCATCGCGCACACCATCCCCGCGACCTTCGCTTCCTCCGAGACTCGCCAATCCCTCTGGAATCCAGCTGCAGCAGAGCTCCGCTGTGTGCCGCCACTGTGGGCCGCATCCCCTCCGTGGCCGGAAGCCACCGCTGCCTGTCCGGCACCGCAGAGCCACCAAGAGCACTCACGTCCTCCGTTCACACTTCTGCACCCGGTCCTGTGCTTCCCCGGCGCTGCCACTGACCTGGCGCCAAGCGTCGCCGCCATGCCTTGTAAGCACTCCGCTGCCAGCGCCCGTCGGCGTTTCTCCGGCTCGACCAAGCTTAGAGGGAGGACCGGTGCGCCTCCCTCACGCTGCTCCACTGGGACTCGAGCCCTCTCGCCGCGCACTGCCTATTCGCCGCCGCCGGCATACTGAAACGTCTCCCCGGCCAAGCCGTGCCCATCGGACAACTCACGGCGTCCTGCTCTCTCTCTCCTACCCCGGAGACCTGAGCTCCCCGGCCGGCCAGCCGCCTGGCCACCGCCATGGTCCACAACGGAGCTCGTGGAGCGGTTCTGGCCGTGGTCCACGGAACCAGGACCTGGTCCACGGTTCTTCAACGAGTCACAGCCGATCCAGTAAGCACCATTTTGCAGAAAAGCCCTCCAACATCCTTTATATAAAGTCCTAGGCCAATACCTTCACATAAAGCTCCCTAATCTCCTGTTTAATTAGAAAATAGTCCCATTCCTATTTACACCCAAGCCTTGGACCTTTCCATGATTACATACAGGTCCTTATTGACCTTTTGAAAATTTCAAGTTGATCCTTGGCGACCCCACGGGTCGGCCACCCAAACACACTCACCAGCACGCACGCACCAGGGGCTAGCCTGTGACCATCTGACCCGGCCGTGCACCGACTATGGCACGGACACGGTCACAACCCTCGTGTCCACTTTGGACACGGTCACAAACCCGTGTCCACGAACACGGACACAGATACGAACACAGACATAGTCACGTGTCCCCGGGGCTCGAACACCATGCCGCACTGCGCCCTGGCGCGTGTGTCCAAGAAGAGGCTCGGCATTGGTCTCTGGGCCGCGTGACCTTGCGAGCCGACCACACACATGCACACGCTCACGCTCGCACCAAGCTCTACTCCCGGCCTTATGTTCCCAAACACGGTCACGGCCCCATGTCCACTTTGGACACGATCACGGCCCCCAGTCCACCTTGGACACAATCATGAACACATGTCCGCGGTCACGGACACGGTCATAGTCTCGTGTCCACAGACACGATCACAAACACATGTCCACGGTCACGGACACAGACACGGCACCGCCCATGTGTCCACAGACACGAACACGGACACGTCACAACTAACGTGCCCACGGACACGGGCACGGACACGCCACAATACACATGTCCACGAAATTTCCCGATTCCAGACACCCATGTGTCCAGGGGCCGTGGACAGAGGCCGAAGCACGTGTCCACGGGATTTCCCCAGATTTGAGACACGCATGTATCCAGGGGCCGTGGACACAGGCTGAACCACGTGTCCACAGGATTTCTCTAGATTCGGGACACGCATGTGTCCAGAGGCAGTAGACACTGGCCGAGCCATGTGTCCATGCAGCCTTTGCCAGTTTTTGGTCACAGACCACCAGGCAACATCAGAAAACGGCCAAGGTCACAGGCCGAACCACGTGACCAGGAGGCTATTTCATCGCTTCACGCCCGCACGTGTTCACCAACCATGGATACGGGTCGGACAGCGTGACCATGAGATTTGTCCTCTGTTTCACGCCTGCACACACCCGACAGCCCTGGTCACGTGCTGGGTAGCGTGTTCGCGGGTGGGTTTCCTGTTTTCTGTCGTGTACACCTTGTTTACCTCACCACAGCCACACCTCAACTCTGTTTTCAGTGATTTTGGCACCGTTGGAACCGTTGTCTCGAGCCCCACTACATCAAATCATCCAAACCTCCACCAAACATCTGATCATGCTGATTTGTTTTAATAGTAACTTCTACGCGGAGATTAATTGCTTGTTCCTCCTTTTGGTTTTATCAATGTTAGTGCAAGTCTTTAACTATGATGCATTCCTAAGCATAGGTTCATAATAGCTAGTGTGCACCCCATCATAGCATGACTTCATTGTTTAGCACACATTAGTATGCATACCCATGTTAGCACTAAGTAATCTAGTCTAAGGTTAGAATCATATAATTAGTAGTTAAATACAAATAGCTAAATATTAGAAAGTAAGTGATTACTTAGATAACAGCCCATAAGCGTCCTGCCATTCATTCACTCATGCAATAGCATTCAATAGCACATGTACCACTTGCTAGTTTTAGTAGTTTAATTACAGTACCTAGGATGACGCACCCACATATGTATAAATTAGATAATTAACAATAGTGCTATGCCCTTCACCGCACCGTAGTTGGTGTCATCTACTTAGTGCAGTAGTTTAGTTGTAGTTGTAGAATCAAGTAATTAGCCACTAAGAAGCATGTGCAACACATCAGCATACACACACATGGGACATGGTAATGCATAGTTACCAAGCAACCCCGTACGGCACTCCTACACGTGCCATCCTGCATGTTCACATTTGAAACAATGACACTTCGATGCAAGCACAGATCAACGATAAGTGCGAGTGCATGATACACACGGATACTCGTTCATGAGCCGTGTCTCAGAAACACGCACAACGCACTCACTATATAGCTTAATCACTAAGTATGGATTAGAATGAATCTAATTTGCCAATAAGTAGTAAATAGTTCTAAATTAAGGTATGCACAAAATGACACACGCTACCCATCGCATTTCCGCTCGTGCTATCGGGAATACGCGCTAACCCTCCACCAAACCTCACCACAAGTCAATAGAGACTGCATCATGCCTGACTTGCCCTAGGTGTTCCTCGCAGTGTTTAATTGACTCTTATTCGTAGTTCTGCGCGGCGTGACGTTAGGCAGGACGGGCGGGGACGGCCAGGATGGCGCGACTGCCAGCAGAGTGCCCGTGGCCGACGAAGAATGGACAGCGTGTAGTGGTGTCGGGTGCTAGCAGGCGCGTGGCGAGGCAGGGGCGTGCAGCGAGGGTGCAGGCGCGGTGCGTGGCGCCGCACGCACCAGCGTCCGCGCGAGGTGACAGGAGCAGAGTGGAGGGAGGAGGAAGAAACGTGCGCAGTGCTGGGCCAGCTTGGGCTGCAGCTGGAGAGTGGGTGGTGGCCCACGCAGGGGAAGGAGAGGAGGAGGGGTTGGGCCAGAGGAGAGAAAAGGAGAAGGCGGCCCATGATGCAAAATTCAGATTTTTGATTTGAGAATTTCAGATTTGGATAGGAATCAAAAGGATTGAATAGATTTAAAAATTCAAACGAATGCAAGAGAACAATCAGAAGGAAAAAGAAATAGAAAGAGTCAAACACTTGTCACACTTCCAAATTTTAATATTTTGAAATTCTCAAATTAGATAAATTTTAATTTAGTGAGGATTTTGCCTTTTGAAAGAGGAAAGAAATGAGGAGATGAGAAGGAGAAGAAAAAGTGTTAGGATGATTGTTAGGAACATTTTTTTGAATTTCGCATTTTTAAAATGTTTTAAAATTTGGGATGTCACAGATCTAGCCCACTTAAAAGAAATCTCGTCCTCGAGATTCGCATGATCTGTTAGACAGGTTTGGGATGCTCCTATTGTTGTTTTTTTTATCCTCGTGACTTGAGCTTCACAGCGACATCTGTGTTGACAGTCTGGTTGTTTTATGCGTACACTGTATCCATCTTTAGGGTCGTTCTTCATCATTGCTTTTCTGAATATTCTGGTCTTCAAAATTATCCTCAAAGGTGAGCTTACTCGGGATTTTCCATAACTCCAGAGGCACTGTACTTCTTATTTATCTTATCCTCTGGTATGGTCAGTATTATTCGTGGGAGCTTGCTCTATCTTTTCTTGATCTGACAGGAATGAGTTTCATTGATTAAAATCCGGTCGTGTACCCTTATTATTCTTCGGCTTGTGTCTTCCAACTAGTACCACCATTTCTTAGCGTGGCTGCTCGATATCGATCCTAAAGTCCATGTTAATCTCAATCTTATGTGGATATTCGATGCTCTCCGCATATGACTTTACCATGTCAATCAGCGAAACGACGCTACCCCACTTAAAAGAAATTTTAACCTGTTTAGGGATTTTGACTTGGACTTCCATGGTTGACTCCAATGGCAGTCTCTGCATTGGTCTTGTTCTGAGCAACATGAGTGGCGATTCAACTCGTTAGCTAGCCGTTGCTGGTTACCTTGAGGTCTTGTGACCGTTGGTGCGATGCTTCGTGGAGTGTACGGTTCAGTACTGTCCAATAACCAAATTATTCTCTTTGGTCCAAAGGTTCAAGGCATTTAGCTCCCAATATCAGACGTTGGAGCTCTTGATCCGTGGGTGGCATCAGTACAAGCTATTTATTGCTTGCATGGCTTTATGTTAGGGTACCCATGCCCTTGTGACAGATAAAATGCAATCATATTCCATAGGGCATGTGTGATACTATCCTTCGGTCGAGTGGTACTATTATGTCGGTAAAGCTCCCAAGCTGGCTGCACTATCGATCGGTTCTGTTGGTATGTGGTCACTATTCTTTTTGAACATTCGGTTTCCTAGGTTTTGTCTTTGTGTGTGCCCAAGGGTGTAGCTCGCGCTTTTCTCTCTCACCAAAGTAAGAACGAGCGTTCCTGTTCTCTACCTTGAAGGTACTAGTACCCATGCAGGTGTGTTGCGCTCTCGGCAACATTCTTCTAAGAGCGAGCGGTCAACCTTAATTCTGTGTATTTCTCTCTTCTTGGATATTCTGCTGACTCCAACCTATCTTCTGTATGATCATCAGGTGCTCATTGGGACTAGGTGGCATTACTTTACAGCTTGTATGATGTCCTGTGACCATCTTCTGATGTCATATATCAGAAATCAATCCTTAAGTTTTACTGGTTACCTCTTATTATTTATTCTACTTCCTGGATTTTTTTTGATCAGGGTATTTTGGTAATTCCAACATGTCATTGGCATGACAATCATGTGCTCATTGAGACTCCACGGCATTGTTGTTGTTTTCCTCTGTCAGTGCAAGTTACTCTGTTATAACGATACATAGTGCTTACGGGGTCTCTTTAGCTCCACATGTAGCTTGCGTTCTACATCCAAAAATCATGGACTAACCAAATCATGCACATGGAAATCATGCAACATAACAGCGAGCGTACTAACCAAATCATGCACATGGAAATTTTCTTATTTTTGTCCCACTTCCATGGACTATCTTTCAAGGTCACACCTCTTTAGTGATTTATTGTAAGATTAGCACTATCCAAAGTATCGTGTATATAGCAAACCATGTGCTTATAGAGATCTAGTGGCACTGTTTTGACCAGATCCATGATGTTTTATGGTCATCTTCCAAGGTATATATAGATCCGGCGTGAAATCCTTAATTGCCATTACACGACCCTAAATTTTTTATTAATTTTTTTTGCAAAATTTGAATTGTTGCAACTATTAAGCACCCTTATTGCAGTTGTGTATGTGCCTTGGGCAGCCACATGCTACGACGCCAAATGTCAAAGCCAATTACGAGCTTCTCGAGGTCTCCTCTGCAATGTCAAACTGTTCCTCTGGTCAGCGTATATATGCTCGTGACTAAGCATGTATACAGCTAAAACATGACCCAGTCCCGGATCATTATTACATCGTAGGGTCGTCGCTTCTGACCTCGTTTGTGTCACCCGTACCCCGGTTTTGTCATGAATTGAATTCTATGCAAGTGCAGCCAAAGATGTATCCCTCCGTTTTTAAATTGATGTCGCTTTTGGCTTTTAAACTCAACTTTGATTATTCGTCTTATTCAAAAAATTTAATAAATATTATATGTTTTGTTATGATTGAATTTATTATTAGAGTTATTTGAATCAAGTTTTAAAAATTTACAAATTTGAACTAATTTTTTTAATAAAATGAACAGTCAAAATTGATGTTACATTAAAAAAAAATATTTTTTAATCACTAAGATATTTGGTCACTATATGTGTAAAATTATTCACTATAACTATTTTGTCACTAAAAATCTTGATCGTATTTTGATCACTAAAATTTTGTCACTATATGTTATAGTAACCAATAATAGAATATATTGGTCACTAAAACTGTATAGCAACTAGAGAATCTTTGACAACTAAATATATTTATCAACCAATGAGCATATATCTTTGTTACTAAAAATATATATCAACAATAAAAGTCAAATCTTGGTCATTGTTTGTCAATTTTTAATGACCAAACTTTTTAGTCACTAAAACTTAGTGACTAAAGATCTATTTTTTTAATGTTAAAAGTCAACGGCGACATAAATTTAGGAACGAAAGGAGTACTAGATATACATGTCCCGATCAAATGCTTTTTGCTCGACTAATGATGAGGCAATCCACCCAAGGACTTTCCTATCACTCCGCGGCTGAGGTGGCAGTGCCGACGGACCTAGTTAGGATATTCCCGAGCAAATAAAATCTCAACCAAGAGTACAAAATGGCAGACAAAATATTAATTAATGCAAAAATTTTCAGTTTACTTTTGAGTTTTTGGAAATCCCATCTTTCTCATAAATATCCTGATAAGATGGCATGTATCCGCTCTATATTGTGATGAAATTTTGTCGACGTCTTTAGGACATGCAGCTTGGTAGTACCAATTTTTCTTTGGTGCAAAAGCTTCGAAGCTTGGAGTTCCAGTGTAGGCTGAAGAGTGAATGTGGCTACTATTGCGTGGCTTGGATATAGTTATCTAAAGCTAAGATAGGGAGAAAGATGAATACAAGAGGCAATTGCCACGCATACTGGCATGAAAGTCAATGAGTCGACTTATAACTACGTACGTAGCATACATGCTTATTACTACTTGATCAACAACATGGAGTTGTCAACTCTAGGCAATCAACGTGTTATTAAGAATTGGGACATATATTATATTGGTCCAGTGCATGGCCTTCACGCTATAAGTACCCATGCAAGCTTCTATTCAGCACTCATCTCATCATACACAATTAGTCTTGCACAAAACACAATGGCAGGCACTGAACTTGTAGCGCTTGGTTTCATTGTTCTCCTGAGCATGGGATTAGCCAATGCTGCACGGGTTGCTAGGTATTCCAGTTCTAGTGGAACTGGCTCTGGAGAGGGTGGTGGTGGTGCATATGTGAATGGTGCTGGCTCTGGTTCTGGAAGTGGCGCCGGGTCTGGTCAGAGTGGCCCCAATGGTGCTTACGCTAGTGCTAGAGGTGGGGGTGGAGGTGGTGGAAGTAGCTATTATGGTGGGTCAGCCTATGGGAGTGGATCTGGCTCAAGCTCAGGCTCTAGTCAATACAGCTCTGGAACCTATAACGGCTATGGTAGATCTTCTAGCGCCGGTGGTAATGGAGGTGGTGTTGGAGGAGGACAAGCTGGAGATTACTATGGCTCTAGTGGCCAAGGTTCAGGTAGCGGCAGTGGTTCTGGGTATAGTGAAGCCAATAACAACTGGTATGGAAGTTATGCTAATGCTAATGCTAATGGCAATGGCAATGGCGGTGATAATGGAAGTGGCCAATATGGTGGGAGTGGTGGGGGAAACGGTTCTGGATCGGGCTATGGTGATGCAAACCCTTGAGGTCTGCATTATGAAGAAGATGAAGCCCAATCGATAGTACTGCTTCTTATTGTCCTAGAATGTTTTTTTTCTGTAATACTCCTTTATGCATGTACAAAGTAGCGACGAATCAAATAAAGGGCGTCATCATTGTGGATGCTAAATGGATGCTTTGTTCCAAAGCTTCATTTGTGAATTATATTCTTTGATGTGTGAATTATATGTGCCATGATCTGACCTGGAGAAATAGTATATATAGAACATTGTGGTGATAATTCCTACTCTCATTCTCATAGTTACGAAATGGAGTGCTAATTGTGAGTCTATTTGGTTATACATTTGAATGGTTGGCAATAGCTGGTCTATTGGTAAGTACATTACTACTGTTGCACTATCAGTCGGTTAAACCTTCAATAGTATCAAACTATTGGTCTGTAATGCTGTCTCAGTAATGATGGATGATCGTTGGTAAAAAGATGCCACAGTAAAGGTTTTACCGACATTGCTTATACCGACCCCGACTGATTGTAAGTCGTTGAAGGCGCATTTAGTGACCAGTCATAAGTCGCATATAGTGAACCGTGATGTAGTGTGCCGCTCGAATTCCTGATTATATATATGCAACCAAATTTAGAATTGAGCCGCAGCTAATAGAGGCCACAGCTGGTCTTACGTCGCAGCCGTGAATGCATGGGGAAGATTTCCTATACTGAAACAGAGTGAAATGGGCAAATGGCCAAAGTTGATTGGTAACTGGCCGGAGACGCGGTGTAACCAGTATAGGCCAGTATTGAGGCCGGGACCCGGCTTCTGCTGTGACAGGCCACTATTTTTGGCCTATACCGGAATGGTTCCAACTTTAAATAACGTGGACAAACAGAAAACGGTGCAAATGACTTATATGGCCTGTCTGCATCCAAGAGTGGGCCACAAGTGAATTGGATGGGCTGAAGCCTCACCTAGTCATAGTCGTCGGCCTTCTTTCTGGGGCTCTTCCCGTGAGTTTCGTGCAGGTTGTCGGTGTCACATCCAGCTAATTTGTGATCACATCGTAATGGTCCAGGTGCACATGTGTGCATGAGAGGGAGAGGATCTTGTGGTCAGGGTTTGATAAAAACCACAAAAACTGATCAAAACCTCTGCAAATTGAAAAATCAAATTTGAACAAAATTTGTTCGAAATGTTACAATAAATTGGTCGTTTTCTGGTTCATTGGCTGATTTTACCAGTTTCATCAGTTTTGAACTTTCAAAATTTGAAACCAGCAATTTCTCTTGCTTACCTCTTGGTTTTACCGGTTTTAAAAATTCTATTTAAAAAAAAAATTCAATTTTTTAATGATTTTTTCCCCGAAAACAGCCAACCGATGAAATAACTGATTGTTTTCAATGGTTTTGTAAACCTTGTTTGTGTGTGGACCAAAATCTTGTTGCGTGCAAGCTGATGCAACTTGTTTTAGCTCGACACATCTCGAATTAAACATTCATGAGCAAATATTTATGTATAGTTTTCTATTGTAAAAAATACATTTTACTCCACCGAACATTTTGCTTTGTCCATTCAACCCTCTAAATAAAATCTTGACTCAATTGTCCCTCAAACTAATCTACCTCCTATGCAATTTATCATTTTTTTCTCTTTGTAAAATTTTATTTGAAGCTTAGATTTTGTACAAAGGTAAATGATAGTACCCTCAATGTTAATAAAATATTTTATAAATTTTCCACGTAATTTTAATGTATTTTTATATAAATGTTGTTAAGATACTACTAGATGCTACTCTTAAACTATGAATATTGTATTGAAAAATATAATATAATTGTTAAACATAAGGAATGATCATACCTTCTGTCACCATGTAAAAGTTAATGTTTACAAGCTTCTAATTTTTTTTTTTTTTACACTGCATTGCTGCCTGATACCTGTGTCAATCGCACTCACCGGCCAAGCCCCTGCAGGCTGCAGCACGCAACTACTCGTCATTGTCGCCGGTCACTTCTTTAGTCACTTAAGATTTAGCGAACCCTTAGAAGATCGATGAGGCCGACAGAGAGCATCTAGCAAGCTCTGCACTGTTTACGGTAAAGAATATAACCAAGTCAAGTCTAGTTACGTCAGGCGGATAAATTAAATTATACCTGCAAGATCTGGCCGACATAGCTTTCTTAATTAAAATACGGAGTAGAGACAAGACCAAGTCCACGTATGGAGTAAGCAACTGAAGTCATCGCCTGAGACAGATTAAACAAGCTTCAATCAGTAAGCTCGCGATAAGAGAAAGGAGAAGGGGCAACTAGACACTGCGTACACGTGCTGAAAGTGGATCGCCATCCACACCGACAATAGTGCTTGCAGCTAACAAAGTATTACTACTAGTAGTATACCTTTGCGACCATCGCTTTGCATTCATCCTCCCTGCGTGGCCTTCACATGCAATAGGAATCTTTGCATTTTACAGAATTGTGATAAAATATGATTAATATATATAGTAGATGATTGGAGAAACAAATAAATTCGGTGATGAATTTTATCAATATTCTGATATGTTCACACAACGGTTGAGAAGATCAATCGTTTTTTCGTCGCAGTTTTGCTAATTTTTTCTGTCTAGGCTGGTTGCCTCCTTGATCAGCTTGCGTATGGAGAACAAGCTACGTGCAATGAATTAGCTCCAGCCTATAATGCAGGTATCCAAGTAAAGTAGGTTGACCTTGCTTAATGTGGAATGCAGATCTTGCTGCATCCATTCACACATAACGCCATCATGGCTAATTCATAATGATAGTCATAGCCTAGGATGCCAAACTCGGCAGCTTCCCATGACATTCTAGGCTGCTACTCCATCTGCCAAAGATACCATGATGCGATTTCATATCTTAGCCTTAACTAAACATAAATAGTACTCTCTCCGTCCCATTTTATCTGTCACTTTAACCTCATCCAATTGTCCAAATTAACTGCCGTTCTCACTTCTCAATGCATCTCTATCTCTACTTCTCTCCTCGTTTTCCACTGCAAGAAATCCTTTATTTCATGACGAATTCGTGGTGACAAATATAGAAAACATCATAGTAGAGTAATATCTGTGACGATTTCCCAGTGGCACAGATTTGGACCCAGTTTCCGTGACGAACCTCACAGAATCATCGTCGATTTTGTAGTTGGATTTTGTATATATTTTAGGTAACTAGTTTGAAATGATTCAAGTTTAGTTCAAATTAACACAGAAAATTTTAGCTAAAGTAAAATAATATCGAGAATTTTATTACATTTTTTGCGCTACATAGAATGGATATTTTAATTAGTTAATTGAAAAATGAAAACATTTTTGTGTCACACATAAAAAATAGTAAATGAGTTCATTTTTTTATCCTACAAGTTACTTCAAAAAAGTGTCATTCTGATAAAACATTAAACAAGACTGGGTGGAAACATCATCTAGTTTGACCATTAGCTCAAATCATGGAGTATTATCTAGTTCTCTTCAGCCGTCGGATAAAATCGAACGGTTTAAATGTATTCACACATCTTTTTCTCTCGGCCTAGATAGGTATAGCCAAGATATTGAGCTAAATGGTTTCAGTGCGAACTAGTGTTGTAACACTTCTGATTATCCAGATTCTCTTATACAGATACTACCGTGGGTTGTCTTGGAAGTATTTCATGCTGTTGTTCTACTGGGAAAGAAGCAAATAGCAAAAGCTATTTATCTAGTAGTAAGTGAATGCAGGCAATTTTCTGTACTATTTATTTTTCAGATGTGAGTATGCTTGTGCTTGCATGCAGTTTGAAAATTGAAGGCACCGAGCTTTCAGAGGCTTAGAGCATTAAACATTGTTGATTGTTACTAGCACTGTTATTATTTATGTAAGAAGCGCAAAACGTTGGGTACCTATGATATTTTTTAACTAGCTTTTCATGCACATGCAAGCACCTCACATATTCCTTGTTACATTCCACAA
>BCLH01000808.1:78895-94292 GCA_001602315.1 Zoysia pacifica
GTTATATAATGATGAATATTTCTCTTTTAATGTTATCTTCCCAAGCCAAATATCTTCCCAGAATCGTATTTTCTTTCCATCATTTAATTTGAATGAAACATAATTGAAAAAGTTATCATTGACTTTCATTAATCCAGACCCAAAGTGTGAATCTCCTGGTTTCCTCTTAACTTTACCTATTGGCTGATTTTTCAGGTATTTATTTCGTAACATTGTTTGCCACATGCCATCCTCATTTATTAATTTAAAAAGCCATTTACTCAATAAACACTGATTCTGGATTTCAATATTTTGAATTCCTAATCCTCCTTGCTCTTTTGGTTGACAAATTATACTCCATTTGGTTAACCTGTATTTTTTTTTTGACTATTATTCTGCCAAAAAAAAACCTTGATCTGTAATACTCTATTTTTTCAAGTACACCTTTTGATACTTCAAAAAAAGATAGCATAAACATGGTCAGGCTCGTAAGGACACAAGTAATCAAAACCAGTCATCCTCCTACGGACATATGTTTCCCTTTCCAGCTACTTAACTTTCTTTCGATTCTTTCCTCAATTCCCTTCCAATCTCCGTTGCTCAATTTTTTGCAGTGCATCGGTAATCCTAAATACCGAAACAGTATTATTCCTTGCTTGCACCCAAATAATTGTGTATATTGTGCTTTGAAATCTTTCGCTTGCCCAAAACAAAATAATTCACTTTTATGGAAGTTTATTTTAAGGCCTGATAGCTGTTCAAAAGCACATAACAATAGCTTCATATTTCTAGCTTGGTCAAGATTGTGATTCATAAAGAGTATAGCATCATCTGCATATTGTCATATAGATAATCCGTCATCAACAAGGTGTGGAAGCACCCCATCTAATTGACCTGCTAACTTTGCCCTTTTAATAAAGATTGCTAGCATATCCACTACAATATTAAAGAGAGTAGGTGACAATGGATCTCCCTGCCGCACACCTTTTTTTGTTACAAAATTTGGACCTATTTGATCATTTATTTTAATTCCAACATGGCCCCTTTAGTGAATGATTCAATCCATTGACACCACTTTGGATCAAATCCTTTCATTTTCAGTGTTTGTTGCATAAAAGTCCAATTCACTTTGTCAAACGCCTTTTCAAAATCTATTTTCAATATTACACCATTTAACTTCTTTTTGTGCATCTCGTGTAACGTTTCATGTAGTATTACTACACCTTCCATAATGTTTTCCCGGGTAGGAAAGCAGTTTGTGATGGGCTGATCACCTTGTGAGCTACTCCATTAATTCTATTTGTAGCCACTTTGGTAAAGATCTTAAAAATTACATTTAGTAAACAGATTGGTCTATACTGTTGAATCTTATTAGCTTCCTTGTATTTTGGTAACAGAATAATTGTTCCAAAATTGAGACTACACAACAGTAAAATACCATTATGAAAGTCATTGAACAGCGCCATTAAATCCCCTTTTATAGTCTCTTAGAAAGTTTGGTAAAACTCTATTGGGAAACCATCTGGTCTCGGTGCTTTATTATGTTCCATTTGAAAAACCGCTTCTTTGACTTCCTTTTCGGTGAATTCTGCAGTTAGTGTTTCATTTTCCTGCTCCGTCACTTGTGGGATATCTTCTGTTTGACTTTCATCCATAGAAAAATTATTTCCTATTGGAGGCCCAAACAGATTTTTGTAATATGAGGTGATATGCTTTTTCAAAGCCTCATCACCCTCTATTATTTGTCCCTCATGCTGGAGCTGAAAAATACTAGTTTTTCTATGTTTGCCATTGGCCAAGAGATGAAAGTATTTATTATTAGAATCCCCTTCTAATAGATCTTTTACTTTTGCTCGTTGGTACCACTTTATTTCTTCCTCTCATAACAACATAGCCAATCTGTTACTAAGACAGTTTTTTAAATTTAGTTCCTCCTGTGACAGCAACATGATTTCTGATTTCTTGTCTAACTCATCCAATATATCTAAAATTTTCTTCTTTTCTTTCTTATATTGACCACTTACATTCTTTGCCCATCCTCTCAGATATTGTCTTACTCTTCTGATTTTGCCCTGCCATACATCAATGGCATTTCCCTCAATCGTCATGCATGTCCATAACTCCTTTACCCTGTCAACGAAACCATCTCGAAGTAACCACCCCAATTCAAATTTGAATGGAGGTGGAGCACTTGATGATGATGTTTCACCCGTGTATAACATTAATGGAGTATGATCAGATATATCTCTACTCAAAGCTTGAACTGTGGACAATGGATATTTTTATTCCCATTCTGTAGTCATCAGGATTCCATTTAGCTTCTCAAAAGTAGGGTTGAACAAATTATTCGCCCATGTGTATTGACACCCAGTCAACTGTAGCTCCCTAAGACTTAACCCATCAATGATTGCGTTAAACAAAAAAGGCCATCTATTACTATAGGTATCTTTATTTTTTTTTCCAAAGGGTTCCGTAGTATGTTAAAGTCACCACCTACTATTAATGAAAGTTTTTGATTAGAACACATTGAGACTAAGTCTGCTAGGAACTTTCCTTTCAAATCTTCTTGCGCATATACTACCACTAAAGCTCACTTAAAACTATCACTCTTATTACATAAATGATAGACACCTATATCATAAACGGTAAGATCCACGCCTAAAAGTATACCACCAGATCTGCCTCTAAGAGATTTGCTATGCCAAATAAAATCTCTCCCTGCACAAAGGTTTTTTTAGAAAATTTGGCGTAAACTCACTCCTACCAGTTTCAGAAAGAGCTATAAAGTTTAGGTTTTTTTTCTTTAGTGAGATCTGAAATAAATTTATGTTTTTTTTTGTCTCTCAACCCATTACTATTCCAGAATATCCCCTTCATTGATCACTATGATAAAATTTTCTTTTTACCTTTTTTCTTATTGGACAAAGAAGGCGGTTTATTCTTCTGGATATTTTTGCAATCCGTAGGATAAGCTATATCCAGGTCCATCATGTCATCCATGATTTCACCACACAGGTATTTAGAATTAATTTATCTATCTTGTGCTGTGTCCGTGGTCACAGGGCTGTGACCGTGTCCATCTCTAGGGATACGGGGCCGTGACCGTGTTCGGACCCCGTTTTGGGGTTACACGGACGTGGCCGTGTATGTGCCCCAAGTTCATGGTCACGTAGCCGTAACCGTGTCCGGGCCTCAAAACACGTGCTAACGGGTCGGACGGTTACCGTGTCCAAGACACGTGCCGACAACTATGTCCAATCCCTCAGGGGTGCGGGTGTGCATAAGGGTGTTTCTGCAATTACAGAAATAAACATGAATCTCGGTGTAAAAATGAATAGGACTATTGGGTAAATAAATCAGAAATCGGGGGAGTTTTCTATAAAGACATAGGCCTAGGGTTTTTTATAAAGGAAGTTGGAGGACTTTTCTGAGAAAAGGTTTTTTACCATGCGGCTGGCCTCTTCCTCAAGTCGCGGTCCCTGTCCACCCCTCTGTAGACATTGAAAAGTTTAGGGTCTTCTGTGTAAAAGGGCAGAGACTAATCCCGGGCGGCTTCATTCTCCAACTGGAGAGCCGTGGACCTCATCCACGTTCTGTGGACAGCACGGCCAGAGAGGCGCGGCAGCGCCCTGGCAACGGAGGGAGGCGGCACGACGGCAAGCACGGCAGGGACGGTGTGCGCGGCGCGACTGCCAGGAGAGCGCGCAGCCGACGAAGAATGGACAGCGTGCAGTGGTGTCGGCTGCTAGCAGGTGGCGTGCAGCGAGGGTGCATGTGCGGCGCGTGGCCGGGTGCGTGGCGCCGCACGCACCAGCGTCCACGCTAGGTGGCAAGAGCAGAGTGGAGGGAGGAGGAAGAAACATGCACAGTGCTGGGCCGGCTTGGGCTGCAGCTGGAGAGTGGGTGGTGGCCCATGCAGGGGAAGGAGAGGAGGGGTTGAGCCGGCCAAGGAAAGGAGGAGGCGAAAAGAAGGGCGGCTCGTGACCAAAATCTGGAGTTTGGAGATTTGGTTTGATTTGAAATGAATTCGAAGGAGTTGAATGGATTTTGGATGAAAAGAATGGGATGGATTTTGGAGTCAAAAGCAGAGCAAGAAAACAAACGGCAAAAAAAAAAGGGGTCAAACACTTGACGCACTTTCAAATTTTAATATTTTCAAATTAGCTAAGTTTTAATTTAGTGAGGTTTTTGTCCTTTTGAAAAAGGAAAAGAGAAGGTGAGAAGTAGAAGGAAAAATGTTAGGATGATTGTTAGGGAAATTTCTGAATTTCGCATTTTTAAATTAGTCCTAAAATTTGTGATGTCACAGTTGTTTGTTGGCTTCTTTCTTTTTTTTTATTTGTTCTAGTGTGTTGAAAAGTTTGTATTAAAAATCAGGTTGTGTGATAAGTAGAGGCTGAAATAAGGTATGTTTCCTTTATCTTAAAAAAATGTGTTGTTCTTCAAAATGCTTTTGTTACTTATCAAAAATCAAATCAACTTTATCGGTTGATATCTGTTCTAATAATCTAGCCTCTTCTAACTTCTTAATATCAGACACCGACATGTTAACCATACTCGCATCAGTGCCTAACATTATTCCTACTTCATTCAAATTTTGAATAATATGCTCATCTGAAAAAGTAAGAAAAGATTGATGAAGTTGATTCTGTTACCTTTATTCGCAGCATCCAAGTTGCGCGCTGCCTTTATTTTTCCTGCTCTCTCTGCTGAATCTTGATCAGCCGACATCACCCGTCTCTTGCTCCTTCTCAGAGGTGTAACCGCTTCTGGAATTGCAGCAAGCTCTTGTGCCTCAATCTCCGGTTCAGCACCTGCCACCTCCATTGGTTTCACCTCCCCATTCCCTCCTTCTTGCTCATCACCCAGCAATTCTTGTTCTAGTTCGTTAAGATATTCCTCATCATACCTCAAATCATCTTCCTCAGCTTCTTCTGCAATGGTCTCCCATTCCATTGTGTCGTCCTTATCTGGTAAACCCGGAACTGTGATTTTGTATGCCCTTCTCTCCTTCCCCTTGTCCTTGACACTACTCACACCCCCTATCAAATCTAAACCATCATTTGTTACAGATTCTTCGGCCCTTTCCTTGCCATTACTTTTACTTCCCTCATTGTTTTCTTCTCTATCATTGTCTGCCCCATTATCTTCACCATAATCATCCATATCCATCGGCGCCGGAATACTACTACTGTTCTGTGGCTCAACACGAAAATGCAGCTCATAAACACTCTCTCCAATGACAACATCCACAGATTCAGGTATAAGCTCAGGGTTTAACACTGAAACCTGCAGCCTACATATGCCGTGCTTCCTTGTAAACTCTATGTCAACATCCTTTGTTATTCCCAGTACAGATCCGATGGTCCATATTATCAAGAACTCTCTAAGCTCCTCAGGCATGCCTACAAATTGCACCCACACTTTTGGCATCACAAATTTAGCCATGTCATGATTTCTTCCCTCCTCAATTGTTATCTTAGCATTGCTATTCTTTACTTGCACTGATCCCCACTCAATCATCCGAAGCAATTCTGTTCTTGAAGGAAAAGTAGTTCTGAAATTATTATGACTAACCTCATGCATCTCCCATTTCCACTTCCCTGGTATTAGTCTTTCCATCTCTGCTATGACCTAATTAGCTGAAAGTACCCCATCCATCACTTTGAACAAAGCCGTTCTGGCATTGCTTTTTGCCTTGATATGAGTATTACTAAGAATATAATAAAATCCCAGACCTTGAACAGCATATCCATATGTAACTGCATGAAGTTTGCTAGCAACCTTGTATAAAGGACATCTGCCTTTAACATGTTCATTGCTTTGGCAAATATGGAAAAATAAAGCAGAAACACAATTCTGAATGACATGCCCTTTTGTTAGACAACGATAGCAATATGGTGGCTTACCATTACCCGCTGTCATTCTAGCAGCACCCTGAACAGACGATTCAGGCATATCCCTCTGAATTGAATTAGTTTCAGCGCCATGTTTGATTTCTGGATCATTGAGCAGAGTTGTTTTTGGCTTATTCTCCTGTTCTGGGATCTGCCCTGCTAATGCCGCAATTGCTTGCTGCATCAGAGCCATTGCTTGTGACGGAGTAGGATTCACAGGTACCTTCATCCTTGAGTTTTCCATCGATGTTTCCTCTGTACCAGATCGCCCAGAGTCCCCTGAACCTCCTCCTGGTCCTGCCTGATTTCCATTGATCAGAGGCTTTGGCACTGCCACACTGTTAGTTGCACCACGACCCATTAACTGTCCCCCAAATCTACCTCTCTGAAACCTGTTGTTGAAACCTACACCACGGCCACGAAATTCAAAGCCTCGTCCAGCTGACCGTCCACCCTGATAGCCCCTTCCGACCGGCATTGCATGGAAGTTTTGTGGCTGAAATCCTCCACGTGAGTAAGCACCAAGCTGTCCTCTTCCCCTCGTGCTTCCACGCATGACTCCACGATTAGGAGCTCCACCACGGAAGGCAAAAGGTGTGCCTTCTTTCTCCATGCCGCTGAGCACAACTTCCACGTACGAACATTTTTGTGGTGGCGGCTGAAGTTTTTGGTGTGGCCTAGGGTTACAGGACGTCCCTGTTTTAGAGAACAGCGCAATTAGGCCTTGAGTAGGCCTGTAGACGTGATTTTCTGATACAATTCGGCCCATGACTTTGTCATAACGGCCAGCAGAATCTGGATTCAATTTCGAAATCGAGTTTTCTAATTCCACATTTTTCGCATGATCCGATCGTGATCCAACTCGGCCCATGACTTTGTCATAACGGCCAGCAGAGTTTGGATTCAATTTCGAAATCGAATTTTCTAATTCCACATTTTTCGTGTGATCCGATCGTGATCCGGCGTCGTCCACGGTCACCGTCGGCCTTTTGCCCCCGGAAGACCTCATCGGCACTGCCGAATCAACTTTTGATCGAGCTGCTGCGATTGCATCTCCTAATGTGCGCAGCGGCGAAATCCTTGGAGGAGGTAAAGGTCCCTGCCATGGTTTCAGTTTCGATTTTCTCTTCACAATAACGCCACCTTGTGCGTTCAAAAAAAAAACAAAGCTACCATGTATAATTTCTAGTGATCGTCATCACTTTGGATACAAAACTCGGTAGCTTCCGATGACCTTTTAGGCTGCTACTTCATCTGCCAAACATGTCATGGTACGATTAATATCTTAGCTTCAGAATTAACAAAATATACCAAGTCCTGGAATCTTCTAGATCTTGTCAGTTGTCAGTTGTCCTAGTCTCCACAAGCATAATCAGTCGTCCAATCCATACTTGCTATTGATACTTGTGACTATTTTTCACGCAAGTAAACTGCGACAACATGATTCTAGTCCTGCAACAACATGATTCTAGTGGTTGCTACAGCTAGATGCCATCTACTTTTCACCTTCTATTTTGTTTGGAACAAAGACCAAGTATCAACCTTTGCTGCCTCACATCTCGGTCCTATCCAATTAAATCGGTGTTAAACACTTGGATTTTGCATGGATCTATTGGGGTTAGGGGTGAAAACAGGTCAAAAAAAAGAACTAAAAATAGTAAGGGTCGAATCGGATTAAAATCAGACTTAATTTTTATTTTTTTAAACTAAAATTTAATAAAGGCCGATGAAATATGTGAAAGTATCCGCGGACCGAGCCTTTTTTATCGCCCTAAGTAGAGTGCATGGATGAACTGCATGCGGATTGCATGCAAACTGATTGCATGCGCCCATTGCATGCGAACTGAATGGAAGAAATGCATGGGAACCAATGAGACATGCACATATTTAACAGGTACAAGCAGATGTGCCAGTAGAAGCACGCTAGCTGTTGAATTGTGGAAAAAATGTTTGGTCTTAGGCACCAATTTCAACCAAGGAACGACCCAACACACCGAACCATGACGGCCCAGAATGACTAAAACCACCGACCCCATCAGAATAATATGATTCTAGTACTGTATTAGGGAGAATCAAGATGGCATCTAGCCATCCAGATGCATAATGAACAGGCACAATACTTAAATTAAGATGTTACTTAGAAGGTGTTTGCTATGGAGATAAGATGAAGGCACAATACATAGAAGTTATTTATGCGTTCTGTTATGAGTCTGACTAAATGCTTTGTCTGCACGTACATACAGTTCTTGAAGAAAGCCACCTAGAAAAAGCCTTATTAGTTTATTGTCTGCAGTCAACAAGCTCTGATCCGTGTTATTAAAGAAAATACCAAGTAGACCATGGGAATGAGGCCAGGCTCCATCTTCATCTCCTCAACGTTATAAATAGCTCTACAATTGATGGCTTAGCACTCAGACCATTGTTAAACAGAAGTTGCTCAGTGAAAATGGCTGCCACAAAGCTTGTGGCACTTACCGTATTGGTGTTCTTGGGTGTTGGAATAGCCAATGCCGTTAGGGTGGCTAGATACTCGGCTTCTGAAGGAATGGGCCAAGGAGGGGGAAATGGTGGAGGGTATCATAATGGCGCTGGGTCCGGATTGGGAAGTGGCTCAGGAAGCAGTGAGAGTGGCGATAGAGCAGCTTATGCCAGTGGTGGAAGCAGCGGTGGTGGCGGCGGCTCATCTCAATACGGCGGTTACGGGTTTGGTAGTGGATCCGGCAAAGCATCCAGCTTTTCTCAAGTGCACTATCCAATTCCACTTGATGGTCAATCTAGTGCCGGGGGCAACGGTGGTGGTGGCGGCGGCGGGCGAGGTTCAAGCGATCTTGGCTCGGGTGGGTATGGTGCTGGTGGTGGCATGGGAAGTGGATCTAGTATGGCCCATCGAGGAAACCCATTCACGTCGACACCTCCGGTTGCTACTGCAGATGCTACTGGTAATGGTGGGGGCACGGGCGGTGGTCGTTATGGTGGTAGCGGAGGTGGTGATGGCAATGGATCTGCGCATGCTGATGGACAACCTTAAGGAGTAATTTGGGATTCAAGCTGGATCGAGTACACAAATATGTTATGTCAAGTGCTCCAATATTTTAATTCCAAATATTTTTCCTTTTCGATGTACTACAGGCCAGAAACTAATAAAGAGCTCTAGTATCTTTGATACCCACTGTAAGCTTGAGAAAAACTAATAAAGATTATATATGTTCCTTAACAAAGTTTGTTCTCTGCGCATGTGCCTCTTATTTGGCCAGGACGTATATATGTCATGTTCTAAAGTAGCATCTCAAAAAAAAAAATTCTATGGAGACACAACCCACAGTAGACAACAGATTAGCAGCAGCTCGGTCTGTAGCAACTGTCACCGTGATGAACCGTCCGTGTTGCTCCCTCGGGCGACATTGGCGACAGCCGTACACTATCCCACTGCCACCCCATCACCCCCCCCCCCCCCCCCCCCCCCCCCCCCCCCCCCCCCCCCCCCCCCCCGGCCTTTCTGGCCGTGCCACTGCCGGAGCGAGTCACTAGGACAACAACCCATGTGGATCACCAGGATGGCGGCTGGGCTTTACCCACTTTTGGGCCAGCGGCTTTACGCTTGCCGGCTAGGGGAGCAGTCGAGGTGCAGTGGGTGGCTCGTCTGAGGCGGCAGATGGGAGGTGGGGATGGAATTGATGTGGCAAGGCAGAGCGCCACGGTGGTGGGGAGGATTGGCGTTTGCCAACTGCCGATGCGTTGCCAGGAACTCCCCTGAGCTGCGCTGGCTTCCTGTGCCCAGTGGCTAGATCTGGTATGGGCAGAGACTAGGATGGTGTCGTGGACCTCAGGCGCATGCCCTGAAGTGGTCACGGGTGCAGCGTGGGAAGGCACGCGGCGTCGGCGGATAAAAGGTCATGGTGGACACCAAGTCGCTGCTGGGCCTGGTGCCTTTGGCCATGAGCAGAAGAACTATGCAGATTGCGCACAGGAAGTCGCCGCCGCTCCTAAACCCTGTCGACATTGGTTGATCGCCATTGTGCTCCACCCGGTTGCCATTTTGCCCTTCAGACATCACAATTGTGCCGTTCCAAATCATCTCGCTCCATCAGCAAGGTGATCCTTTCTCAGTTCATCGCTTCAGCACCATTGGCGGATCTTTTCTTCAGCCAGTCTTCAAGGAAGGCACATGGTACTGAACACTCCACGACCGTGAAGGAACTTGGTGGTGTTTGTCCTTGTTAGGATAGACGGTCGGTCATTCGTACACGCTCTTGTTGTGTTCTTGGGGTAGTAGGTTGTCCCTTTCGGTTTTGTGTGTTCCTTCCGTCCTTTTACATGTGGTAGGAGTCTGTGCCCTTGATCATGTAATCTTAATTGTAAGGTTGCTTCCTTCTTCTTCTTAATACGATACGTGCAACACACAATCTTGACAAAGAAATATCTGGAGACCATTCGTATAGTGGTAGCTGTTCAGCCTGATCCAGATGTGTGCGTGTGGACGGCTACACCAAATTGATGCCAGCTATTGTTTGGCTACCATGCATCTCCCTGACAGTAACTCGGCTCCCACAATGCCCTCGGCTTGGCTTGCCACACCTCCCATTTACTCGGCTCCTAGTTTGGCTCCGATCGAACAAGAAAATGCCTCCATAATGGCATCATCCACCGCCGCCGTCACTGCGGGCACCCGTGCTCTCTTCTTCTTTCTCATGTATCTCTCTCTCAGCCTCCCTACAACATGCGTAAGCCTCCCTTCCGCATCCAACCTTCCTCGGCCGTTACTCCCTACAGCCTTGATCTGATTGCTCGCTCCTCTGTTTTGTGTCCCCTGCCCAACTCACCAATGTAAGAATTTCAGAATTTCACATCCCAGCACAAGATGGAGGAGTAGAGAGTGGAAGCCCGATGTGAACCAAAGGTGGCTGCGGCCGGCGACCTTGGAAGGTACCGAAGAATTTGATGGACTCAGCAATGTCGAACGAATCTTGTGAGAGAGGGAATGCCAAATCATGGAAGGGGAAGTTTAGAGCTGAGTCGATGTGCTTGGGAGCTGATGCATTCCAGTTGCAGATACTCAGATTTTTGCGAGTGGAAACAATGTGCTTTGCAAATTTGCATTGTGACCACATTTCATTGACATTGGTGGCTTCATATGTCTTGCATGCAGATGGCAAAACAAATCAAGAAACCAACGATTCAACGATTCAGTCCCAAATTGTCAAATATTCCCCACTTTTGGACCCAAGCTTACTTCTTATTCTGTTGGATCATCAACAACATCCATGTGTTGGCCATCAGGGCTTGGATGCAGAGTAAGTAGTTTGCGAACACCTGCAAGAATTTTTTTCCGTAGCATCTACAAACTTTAGATCTAAAATATACGTAGATAATTTGCTGATATTGAGGCTTGGCATTAAAAACAGGAATCTAAAAACTGACTGACAATAGCAACCTTGCTGAAGATAATTTTTTGTAGATGGAGTGAACATGTTTTTGGTATGATTATAGCCCACATATCCTCATATTTTTGTTACGCACATGCATATGCCCAAGGAATTTAACTAAGCTCTTTACACATAAGTCAAATTTGATAGTCCTCTGTTTTTAAAATATTGTCATTGTCTAGTATACATTAATGTAAAAACTAAGCATTTATGAAACAAAAGTAGTGGTACCGCTTATCGAATTTCAAAGGAGTTAGTACATGCAGGCATATTTCCACTGATTTTTTGCCTGACACTAAAAGGAGACGGCAGGTGACGTGTGGTATTCCATCGCGGATTCAGAAGCCGTGGCAGAAACAGAATCCCAGGAACCCGCTTGAATGGGTTCTCCCCACTTTACTCTCTCAAACAAGGATATTCGACTCTATGCGATCCATCATTGCTCAATGTTTCGATTTGCCTGGTTGATTTAAAGTTATAAAAATGAAAAATTTCCTCAGCAACTCAACACTGTAGAATGGTGAGTGCTGAAAACATTTCTTTTGATCAGCTTGTATAGAGTGGCATACATGAAAATTGGAAAAATATACTGTTGATCGATCGAATCGAACGTGCATTATTGAGCAATTACTTTCTGACTGCCATATTTATCCAAGGTCTACTGTCTTCGGATCTAAATTTGATGAATTAACTAATAATGTTAGTTCCTCGGTACTTCTTTAATGAGTTTGGATTTAGGGTACTACTAGAAGATCAACTTATAGGTCGGCAGAGAGCATCGACAGGGAGCATCTACCTAGCCCTGATGCACTGTCTACTATTTTGTACATAATATGACCAAGTCAAATCTACTTACCTTTGGCCGATAAAAGTATAACTGCAATATCTCGCCGACGTAGCTTCTGAAAATAGATAAGAACAAGTCCACAAATAGAGTAAGTTTGGAAGTCGTCGTCTGAGACGGAATATAAACAAGCTTCAATTATGCACGCAGAAAGTGGATCGCCACAGAATAAACAACCTTCAATTAAGTAATTAGCTCGCGATAAGAGAAAAGGCGCCACTAGGTACTGCTTGAACTGGATCTACATCCACACTGACAATAATGCATGCAGCTAACTAAATATACCTTGTCGACCCTAAGTTTATAATGATGGTTATCACTTAGGATGCCAAACTCGGTAGCTTTCACTGACCTTCTAGGCTGCTACTCCATTTGCCACAGACACCATGGTAGTGATTCATATCTTAACGTTAACAAAATATAATGTGCTACTAGCGTTACCAAAATATTAATAAATCCATGTGATCTTCTAGATCTTGTCAGGTGCCAGTCATCCTAATCGCCGCAAGCATAATCCGCATGTCAAATCCTTACTTGCTATCTCTACTTACTACGACTCAGTCAAGTCAACTGTCACAACTTCGAGGTCGTCTCCTCATTGGCCACTGATAGATACCCTCATGAGAGAACCAGTGTTCTTCACCGTTTACTTCAGAATTGTCGAGAACACTTCACGCATACTACTCCTAAATGCCCAGCTGCTTGTGCATAATTAATGTGAGCCCATTCATTTAAACGGATCTCGATGAATAAACCGTTCTTTTACCTTCTAGAACGTAAAAGCTCTTTTATAGTTAATAATTATTAAAATATTTAATTTGGCAAGAAAATAGGTGAGTTATGGATGCTTGCGGTAGTTGGAAACTAAATCTTTCATTTTTGGAAACAAATCAATTTGACAGATTTGGAAACTAAATCCTTCAATTTTTTATTTTTTTTCTCTCTTCCAAAATTTAACTGCTCAGATTGATTTGGTAGTTCACCTCCGAAGAGGTAAAGGAACAAGGATTGATCTACCTTAGCGGGACTCATATAGTTTATCCTCTAGTAATACCCTAAATCCAAACTCATTAAAGAAGTACCGAGATACTAACATTATTTGTTAATTCATCAAATTTAGATCTGAAGAGTAGACTTTGGAGAAATATGGCAGTCAGAAAGCAAGTGCTCAATAATGCACATTGGATCCGATCGATTGATCAGTATAGTAGATTTCCAATTTTCACTTATGTCACTCTCTGCAAGCTGATTAAAATAAATATTTTCAGTAATCACCACTCTACAATATAGAGTTTGTATGCAAATTTTTGTTTTTATAACTTAAATCAATCAAACAAATTGAAACTTTGAGCAATGATGGATCACATAGAGCCGAATATCTTTGTTGAGAGAGTAAAATGGGAAGAACCCATTCAAGCAGGTTTCTGAGACTCGGTTTCTGCCACGGCTTCTGAATCCATGTGTGAATACAAAACAACACCTGCTGTCTCTTTTAGTGTCAGGCAAAATATCAGTGGAAATACATGCACCTGCATGTATGTACTCCTTTGAAGTTCGATAAGCGGTTCTATTAATCTTGTTTCATACGGAGTACTTGCTTAGTTTTTACATTAGTTTATACAAGGCAATGACAAAATTTTGAAACTATCATATTTGATTTATGTGTAAAGAGCTTAGTTAAACGCCATGGGCATCTGCATGTAGGTTACAAAGCTAGTTATTCCGTGAACGCGAACTTAATAATTGAAGCTAGTTTATTCCGTATCAGGGACGAGTTGTTGCTTACGCTAGATCTTACTCTGGCTTCTTCAAATCGCCAGATTTGGACTATGCTAGGTCTACTGTAGAATCTGCCAAAGGTATAGGTCGGCAAAGAGCATCGACAGGGAGCACCTAGCTAGCTCTGCACTGTTTACTATTTTTTACATAATATGACCAAGTCAAGTCTTCTTACCTTTGGCCGATAAAAGTATACCTGCAAGATCTCGCGGACGGTGCTTCTGAAAATAGATAACAACAAGTCCACGTGTGGAGTAAGTTTGTAAGTCTTTGCCTGAGATGCAAAAGTGGATCGTCATTGAATAAACAAGCTTCAATCAAGTACTCCTACTTAGCTCGCGATAAGAGAAAGAAAAAGGCGCCACTAGGTACTGCTGGAAGTGTATCGACATCGGATCCACACTGACAATAATGCATGCAGCTCCATATCTTGCCGACCATAAGTTTATAGCGATAGTCATCACTTAGGATGCCAAACTCGGTAGCTTCCACTGACCTTCTAGGCTGCTACTCCATTTGCCAAAGATACCATGGTGCGATTCATATCTTTTAGACTTAACTAAATATAAAATTCATATCTTTTAGCCTTAACTAAATATAAGTACTATTAGCGTTACCAAAATATTAATAAATCCCTGTGACCTAGATCTTGTCAGCTCACTCATCCTAATCGCACTACAAGGAAACAACATTGTTGCAACGGTTCAATTTGTTGCGATAGACATAAAATTGTTACAAAATATAATTAGCGCAATGAAATAAATAATGGCAAAAGATGCAGCTAATTGTTGTGATAAATGGCGTGGTAATAATATATTACAACAATAAGATAGTTGTGGCAATATTGTATAATATTGCAATAATTTTCATATGATATTACAATGGTTAGTATAGTTGCAATAAACATGTGTTGCTATAGTATACACTTGTTGCATTAAAATATTATTACCACAACAAAAATTTGTGGGATTAAGATCTTAATGTAACAATGTACAGTTCGTCGCTATAGAATGCAAATACAACGTTCAATAGATCGTGGCTATATAGTGTTACTGCCACACTAAGTTATTTGTGGTAATAAAGTGATACCGCAACACTTTCTTATTTGTGGCAATATAGAGCTAATGCATCATTTTAAAATTCGTGTCAATAAACATCTAATGCAACAGTTAGTGATTCATGGTGAAAGTATCCTAATGCAATGACTTTCTACATATGGCAATAAGATGTTAATGCAACAACTCAAAAATGTGGACAGAGTTGCAGTATATTATTATCACAAAACAAATCGCTATTATGAGTTTTAAATTTTGAAGATACAATTTTAGACTTGTATAGCAGGGATATATAAATAAATTGTTGTTGTAGCCAACATTCCAGACACATAACAAGTTTCATTACATAATTGAGATAAATATCGACATGGATTTATGTTTGCTAGAGATTCATGAAATCAGAATTCATAGAGTTGCATC
>BCLH01000808.1:102627-125101 GCA_001602315.1 Zoysia pacifica
TGTTATGGTTGTTGAACACGCAGTTGGCGCGAGCGAAGTTGTGGTGATGGTGCTAGTCATCATGGAGCGAGGTGGTGATGGTAGTCGGTATGTCGGGAGTGAGGTGGTGGTGGTGACAGTTGCTATGTCGCGAGCGAGGTGGTGGTGGTAGTAGTTGCCATGACGAGCGTGGTGATGGTGGTGGTGGGTAGACGCTATGGTCGCTATGGCGCGAGCGAGGTGGTGGTGGTGGTGGAAAGGGAGGAGCAGTTGTGAAAGACAGTGTATTATATGCTCAATATTGAAGCTATTATTTTTCTTTTTTTTGCAAGAGAGACTTAATTGCATCGTCCTAGGCTTGTCACTTTGCAGGACACAAGGTGAGACATAAAAGACATTTTTATCATATCATGTTCATAGATCACGTAACCTTGTTAGACGTCTCCTGTTCGAAACAGATACGGTTGGAAATATGCAGATCTTTGCATATCTATAACCGTATCTGTTTCGAATTGTCCACGTTTTTTGGACAGTTCGAGGATGCATAGATGAGGTTAGTTTCTATGGTCTACTCCTATTCGAGACAGTTTCAGCATCACCTCTTTGTTGTGACCGGATACACAATCTCACTTGCAGGACGTGTATTCTGATCACAGTAGGGAGGTGCTGCCGAAATTTTGTCTCAAATAGAAGTAGAGCATGGAAACTAACCTCATCTACGCATCCTCAGGTGGGATTAGGACCTATCTTCACCTATTAGATAGTACAAACATCGTGTAGATGCAATTGATTTTTATATCACTCGCTGATATGTTAGAGAATGGACGACCGTGCATGGATGTACACGGGACGCTCAAGTCAGGGTTCATTGACCGATGAATGGATTGAGAAGACCGATGCTTTCCAAGAACTAGCATTTTCCAAGGTTAAAGGAGCGCCTACCACTTGGTGTCCTTGCAGCAGATGTGCTAACATGCGTCGACAAACAAATGTGGTAATGGGTAAATATCTTTGCAAGAATGGATTTACGGTAGATGACACCCAGTGGATCTACCATGGTGAATCCGATCGTATGAGAGACGAGGTCGTGAGACAACGTGTCGAGGATTATGATGCTGATAGCGGGGTAGGAGACATGTTAAATGACTATCATGAAGTACATTTCGCTGAAGGAGGTAGGGAGGAGGAGCCAGAGGCAACCGCAAAGGCATATTACGACATGTTGACTGCGGCACAGAAACCCCTTCACGGTCGGACAAAGGTTTTTCAACTGGATGCCCTTGGACGCCTAATGGCTGTAAAGTCCCAGTTTAGCCTGAGTCGAGACGCGTTCGATGTTATGTTGACAGTTTTTGGTAGCATACTTCTTGAAGATCACATTCTGCCAAATAACATGTATTAGGCACAAAAAATCTTTCGTGCATTTAAGATGCCATATGAGCAAAAACATGTTTGTCCGAAGGGGTGCATCTTATTTAGGAAAGAACACGTGGAAGCAAAGTACTGTGCAAAGTGTGGATCCTCTAGGTTCCTAGAGGTAGACTCTGGTGATGGTCATAAGAGACAGCTCGCGGTACCCATGAAAATCTTGCGGTACCTTCCGTTCATATCGAGGATCCAACAGCTATACATGACCGAGGAATCTGCGAAACAAATGACGTGGCATAAAAATAGACGTCGATACAATTCTGAGAAGCTAGTACATCCTTCTGATGGTGAAGCATGGACCCATTTTGATGTGATTCATCGCGACAAAGCTTTAGAGGCTAGAAATGTACGTATTGCGCTGGCAACAGATGGGTTCAATCCTTATAGAATGATGGCTGCCCCATATACTTGTTGGCCCCTGTTTCGTCATCCCTCTCAATTTACCTCCGGCCGTCCTCTTCCAACGACAGAACATATTCTTGTCGTTGATAATTTCTGAACACCCGAGGGATAAAATGAGTGTGTTCATGGAGCCTGTGATTGATGATTTGCTCCATGCTTGGGAGGAAGGGGTGTGAACGTATGACCGAGCTACAAAGAGGAACTTTAAAATGCATGTTTGGTACCACTACTCCCTGCATGACTTCCCGGCGTATGGGATATTCTGCAGTTGGTGTGTTCACAGGAAGTTTCCATGCCCAGTATGCAAGGCAGGTCTGCAGTTCATTTGGTTAAAGAAGGGTGGCAAGTATTCTTCGTTTGACAAACATCAACAATTCCTCCCTCTTGACCATCCATTCAGACGAGACATCAAGAACTTTACGAAAGGTGTCGTAGTTACAGAGCTTGCACCGCAGATGATGACAAGTGCCTCACTTCGTGCTCAAATAGATGCTCTCGAGGTCAGTGCACAAAAAGATGGTTTTGTGAGATATGATGAGCAACATGCCTGGACTCAGAAGTCGGGCTTATGGAGGCTCCCCTACTTTGATGAACTTCTACTTTCACATAACATTGATGTAATGCACACTGAAAAGAATGTTGCCGAGGCTCTTTGGGCAACAATCATGAACATTCCTGATAAGACAAAAGACAACGTTAAGACTAGATTGAATCTGGTAATGTTATGCGATAGACCAAAGCAAGAAATGGCGCCTCCTAGAGGCGGCAAGTCATGGAGCAAGCCTAAGGCCGAATTTGTTCTGAAGAGGCCACAGAGGAGGGAAGTACTAGAAAGGTTCCAAACTTTAATGTTCTCTGATGGGTATGCATCGAATATGATGAGAGAAGTGAACTTATCTACTATGCGAATCAATGGGCTAAAGAGTCATGACTATCACATATGGCTTGAGCGGCTTCTTCCGGTGATCGTTCGAGGTTATGTCTCTGAACACGTCTGGCTAGTGCCGGTAGAGTTGAGCAATTTCTTTCATCAACTTTGTGCTAAGGAGTTATCTCGGACAGTGATTGCAGACATGGAGAGAATGACACTTGTCTTACTCTGTAAGTTGGAGAAGATCTTTCCACCCGGCTTTTTCAATCCGATGCAGCATTTGATTTTGCACCTCCCGGACGAGGCACGAATGGGGGGGTCTGTGCAGGGCCGTTGGTGCCATTCAATTGAGAGATGTCAAAAGGTTCTTCAAACTAAATGTAAAAATAAATAAAAAATTGAAGCTTCCATCACAGAGGCATACATTCTGGAGGAGGTGTCAAACTTCACAACAAAATACTATTGTGACAACCTTTCTAACGTGCATAACCCAACCGCTCGTTACAATGCGAGCGAAGACAAATCGAACCTCAGCATTTTTTGAGGGTAACTCAGAAGTGCAAGTGATGCGACCAGAAGACCTTGAAACATGAAGAGTGGCGCAATATTGTGGTATATGTGTTGACCAACCTTTCCAAAGTGGAGCCGTACATGCAAGAATTTCATCATCAATTCTAGCGTGAATCAAGGGAACCTACCCCGCATGAAGCTGAGACACTTCTTGACACTTCTTAGACAGGGTGTGGGAAATGGAATGCCCGATATCATGTCTTGGTTCAAACATAATGTACTGTCCAATTTACCTCGTACTTAGTTTGACATTACATGTTGCTCGCATGTGTAAATAATACAAAGAACTATCTTGATTTATCTCGCAGGGCTAAACCGATGCATCTATGAATGCTGAGTTGAGACAGGTCGCCGATGGTTGTGCCTGTAGGGTCAGGTCATTTACCGGTTATGACGTAAATGGATATCGTTTTCACACAACAAAACATAAGCATAGTCGGCCCAAGCGAAGAACGACAAATACTAGAGTTTTTACGCAAGGCCTTGATGGGGTCGAGTATTATGGAAGAATTGAAGAAATATATGAACTCATGTTTCATGGTTGCAAACCTCTTAATCCTATCATATTCAAATGCCATTGGTTTGATCCTGTAGTAGTGAGACGAAACTCTAATCTTGGGTTAGTCGAAATTCGACAATCATCTGTCTTACCAGGAGACGGTGTCTATATTGTGGCTCAACAGGCCACACAAGTTTATTATCTCTCTTACCCGTGCCAAACCGATGACCGTCTTAAGGGTTGGGATGTTGTGTACAAGGTATCTCCACACGGTAAATTACTGGTCCCAAACAATGAAGATTACAACACATATGATGGAGAGTTCATTCAAGAAAATGGGCTAGAAGGTACTTTTGAGATAGACCTAACCGAAGCGATCGGAATGGAAGTAGACAATGAAAGGGCTATCGACGAGGACGCTCAAGACGAGATTCATAATTTGAAGGACATAGAATTACTTAAGCGACATTTAGGCAATGACTGTGATGACACCATTCCTCCTTCGAAGCACGGGCACGATTATATTGACATTGGTGATAGTGATGATGAGACTTATGATCCAGCTAATCCCGATCATGATGATTATTTTTAATACATGTATGATCTGTACTAATAATTAATTTTCATTTTTTAATACTAGTTCATTTTTTAATTTTTTTTTTCGCATCTTATTCTAAATACATTTTGTTTATCTGTGCTGATTGGTTTACTCGTTTTTATTGCAGGTGACTGGGCAAAGATGGTTGGCGGTTTTAGAAAGGTAAAATCGTTGTACAAAAGAGGTTCTGATGCAGCTGAGGGGTCCAGCAAGGGTCAAGGAAAGGGTGGAGGCAGAGGTCGAGGGAGAGGCAAGGCACTTGTAGCTCCACCGTCGCCTGTACCACTGTCGTCGCCCGAGGAGGATGAGCAAGAAGAGGAGCACGAGCAGGATGAGGAGCAGGAGTAGCAAGAGCAAGATGAGGAGCAGGAGGAGCAGGAGCAGGATGATGAGCAAGAGGAGCAGCAGGAGGCGACATTGGGTTTAGCTTTCTCTGGAACGTCGGATGTCTGGTTGCGAGGTCCCTCTACCCTCCCGACCCGACCGATACCTTGTGAGAGACAGCCGCTGATTCGGCCCACTGGTGCTAGGTAAGTTACTTAATAAGTTGTCATTTATTTTTTATTTGATATGTTGAAAATCACAATAGAAACTAATGATTTATCTTAATCACTTGGGCAGAGGTTGGATGCCTGTGGCTGCAGGTGATCATAAACGTCATGTCAATGGCATCCTTGGTCTTTTGTGCAGGCTACACTTTTCGGGCCTGGTTGCGTATGGCGGAGGGCATGAGCCGGCGTACACATGGGACCACTACATCGCCTTTCCCGATGTACCAGATCGGGATGGTAGAATCTTTCGCAACAAGGCAGAGCGGGTGACGGCTAAGCTGTGGGTAAGTATTCCTCGCACTACATTTAGTTTTTATTTGATATTGCTAAATAATGACTGGATACGTCGCGTCTATATGCAGGATTTCTTCAGATGCTAGGATGGATACGAGGCTAAGGCGGCTGCTGTGGCTCAGAAGGCCTGTGTCAAGCTCGTCAAAGACATGCATTACGAGGCTCGCATCCAGGCCATTGTAATATACCATGCTACATACCTTGACACGAAGATCAACAAAACTCAAGCAAGAACCATGACGATGACCTGAGAAGAATACCTGCAGGTAAATATAAAACATTAATACTGCTTTTTTTTGAGATTTAGTACGATTAATTTGATCTTCTTATATGTCATATACTTAATGACATGTAGATGCCTCCGTGGTGGTGCGCTCAGCATATCCAGTGTTGGGAAGAGATGGTGAATAAGTGGTGCGCCGCCGAGTGGGAGGAGACGCACAACGCTTGCCGAGAGCGGAGTTTGATGATACCAGATGCACCACACCATCAAGGCAACCTAAGCCTCGACGAATACGCGGCTAGATGGGTACGCGAATTAATTTATTTATGATAATGCTCAATTCTGCATAATTTCTACTCATCTTGCTATTTTTTCGCAGTCCTCATCACATGGTGGCCAGCCTTGCTCCCAGTTCAAGGCGTTGGCTTTGGCCCACCAGGGCAAGGCGACGTCCGACTTCGAGTACCACCCAGAGGACCCGCCCTCGGCGTACAGCAATGCGGTCGTCCACAGCCGCCACAGTGAGTACACTGAGATGGCAAGAGAGGTCCATGGACAAGAGTATGATCCGAGCACCCAGAACCTTGATGGAGAAGTCGTCATGAGGGTAGGAGGAGGCAAAAAGCACGGGCGGTACTGGATTGGGGACAACACACTCGACATGGCCACCACTCCCACTCTCTCAGATTTGAGCTAGGAGCTTGAGTTCAAGCCCGGCTGTACGCCCACGACCAGCCACTGCATAGTCCCGGATGGAGGCACTTCAGGTTACTTATTGCACAGTCCCGGATGGAGGCACAGTCGTTCTTTGATTTTTACATACCTTTGCTTTGTATTGTAATATTGAGGTGAAATATTGTAGGCCAAGCTAGCAGAAGAGAGGAGGCTAAAGGAGGAGATGGCGGCGAGGATGAAGGCCGATCGGCAGAGGCAAGAGACCGAGCGGCAGAGGATGGAGCAAATGTTTCAGTGGATGCAAAGTCTTAGCGAGAGGATGGGTCAACCTCTGTCATCGGAGCTAATTCCTCCTCCACCTCCTCCTGCAACTACTCCCATGAGTATCAATGTTTTAAGTTGTTTGTTTCTACTTTAAATCTTGTCTAACATATGCAATCTTTTCTCCTTTGTACAGAATCAATCAGCGGCATCGAATCATACGCCATCGAATCAATCGCCTCATACACCGCAGTGGCCTCGTAGTTGATCTGAGTGTTAAACTATTGGACTATATATGTGTGAAGCAAACTAATATGATTGATGTTTATTGTATTTTGTGTGAGACTTGTTTATATAAACTGCTTGTAATGTGATTTACAAAAACAAGAAATTTGCCGAGTGTTTTTATCCAGACACTCGGAAAAACTTATCGTTTGCCGAGTGTTTTTACCTAGACACTCGGCAAAATTTAAATCTTTGCCGAGTGTCACGGTTCTGGCAGTCGGTAAACATTAAGTCTTGGCACTCGGCAAACACGGTCCGGTAGTGTCAACTGACCTATACAATAACAATATATAATTCATATAACTAAATCTAATGAGTTGTTGAAAATCAATCTCCATCGTTCCTGTAACATCCCGTAATATTTCAAATTAATAAAGCATCGAATTTCCCAAATTCTGTTCCGATTAAATCCTCTGTCCCAAATTTTGTTCTGTTCAAAAATCAGTTGTTCCGAACTTCGTTCTGTCTAAATTTGAAATCCTTTTATCTAAATTGTTTCGGTGCCGAAATAATTTAGTCCGCGTATTTTACATTGGATCTAAAATTATTTTTCAGAATCTCCTAATTAATTTTCGAATCCCTAAAATATTCTATAATTATTTTCTACAGCCTTAATTATTTCACGATTTTCAATTAATTCCTGAATTAAATTCCCAACCTCGATTCTTACCTCTTTCCTCTATAAATATTCCCTTCCTTCTTATCCTCTTTCCCCATTCTCCTTTCCCCTTCCAGAAAAATTCCCCATCGCTCCGACGCCGTCACCGAGTCGATCCTCATCCGCGTCGCCCAGCCCGCTCGTCCGAGCCGATCGGGTTCGTCCGCGTCATCATGCCCAGTTGACCGCGCCCCATCATCGCCGTCCTCATCTACCCCGTAACCTCTTTCCTGCCGTCTCTGACCCGCACTGCCTCAACCCTTCCACCAGGCCGTTGCCGTGCAAGTCGCGCCGAGGAGGGTGTGGTGCAGTAGAGAGCAGTGGAGAGCATCGAGCTATAACCCAGTTTCCGGCAGAAGAGGACCTGTTCCCGATGAGTTTTTCAGTTGTTTTTTCTTCCATCTCGCCTTGCCGCCGTGAGATGTGTGCAAAGACGAAGGCCTGAACGTTTTTATGCTAGGAGTCATCAGAGCGCGTGGATCGTCGAAGTTTCGTTGAGCCGGTGCTGGTGCTCGACTGCTGGAAGGCTGTCGTCATCTGCCGTTGGATACAACCCCGTCTAGCTTCGATCGGTAGTGCAAGTCCTCGGTGAGCACCCTGAAGTTCCTCCGTACAGTTTGCCTCTGGATGCAGTTCCGTTTTATGCTTTGGTTTCGATAGTGTCCAGTAGTGGTGCTTTGGTCAGTTCTCCGCGGTTTTGTGCGCGCTGTGTTGTTGGTCAGGAGGGGCAGCGTTCCGATGTTCTCTGACTTGTTGCGTTCTCCACCGGCGAGCCTGGGCAGTTGAGAGTAGCAACAGGCTTGGGTATTCGGTGTCAAGCGAGCCACGTTCAGTGCGAAGTCTTCAAGGTTTTTCTATGTCATGAAATTCTTTTGTGCAGTTAATATTTGGGAATCAAAGTGAATCTCCGTTTGATCTCAGTCATTCCTGAAATTGTTCCGTTAATTTGTCTCGTCACAATTGTCGTGTAGGGTTATTCCGAGAAATGTTTTGCGCACGTTTAGTCTAGAAGTTTCAATTTAGATTTAATTTTCGGTTTTATTTGTCACGTAATTAGTGTCTAATCCCCTGTTCGTTTTGTGTTTAGCCGGTGTTTTCGAGGAGGAGTTCCGCGAGCCAGCTCAGTTCGACAATTCGGATCCCGCCTACGATCTCGATTTGTCAGGAAAGCCGCGTTCCTTGATCACTTTGTACCCAATATTTTAAACTGCATGTTTTGTTTGCAACTCTAATTTGCATGCTAACTATTTTAAAATGTGCTAGCAACGTTCCTAAACCGTGCCTATTTACTGTTCCACAAATATGAACCATAGGATTACATTAGAACATTTATTTTATTTTTATGCTTAGCCATGCTTAGTCACATTTATTTTTATCTCACACCTATCACTATAAAATAGAATTTGTGTTAAATGCCTTTGAACTGTGATTCAAATGTGTGAGTTTTGCAAATAACTATACATTACTATTTAGCGGGGGTAGGATGGAGTATGAGGAGCTGGAGGACATCTGAGAAGTCCCTGTGGGCGTACTTGTTGCAGGTACAACGGAAAGATCCGAGCTTGTTGTTGGCGTTGAGATTGAAGATGGTGACTGCCCCGACAATTAAGGACCGAGTCCATCGAGCCTTGTACACTCAGTTGACAACTATGCACACCACGTTAGCCTATATAGGCAGTTGGCTTGATCTTGAAGCTTGCCCAGACTGGTTGATTACCCGTGGGTTGGCGGTGTTGTGTTAGTCTAGTGTAGAGCTATGACTCCCCACATGAGATCGAGATACCCCATCTGATAAGTGGTAGGCTCTTCACAGCTTCAGAACTCGATTGCGTAGGATTTTAGGATCCCTATCTTGGAGGACGGATGATGTCAGTTAAAGCTTGTGGACGAGTCTTGTGTGTTCGTCGAGGCTACGACGATAGTTCTCGATGACACTTCTTGTGGGTCCAGGTGCATAACCTCTGCAGAGTTTTAGTCGATGCGCATTGCCATGTCCTTTTGGAAGGACACCTCCCTGAGTTGTGCTCCTCGTTGAGTAGTTTTGTTTTTCTTCCTCCTCTCCTTTTTCAAAATGTTTTTGACTCTGGCCTTTGAGCTGTGGCCGTGTGTGGAGTTTACACCGGTATTTAAAATGAACCTCCGTCCGAGATAACGGAGATCTCTGCGGGGCAAGATAATAAAATTTGACAAGTTTTAAAATAAAACTTTCTTGCATCTTTAAGTAAAATAAAATATTTTAAACTTGCATTTAGCACTTGAGCCGTGCCTTTACCCTTGAAGCCATTTGCATGCATACATTGTTGTTAGGTAGTACGCGGTTTGCGGAGTATTCGTACTCACGGCTTTCTAATTTGTTGTTTTTAGAGGATACTCTCAGCTTCGACTTCGACTATGTCTCTGACGGTCCGTGACGTCCGCTCCTGCGCTCAAGCTAGCCTGTGTGGAAGAGGTTCGCTACTGCTGCCATGATGATGCTTCCGTTGCTGCTTTTGTTGGCTTCACGATAGTGATATATCTGCTCTGAGATATTTCCAGCCTGCGTGCCGATGGACCTCTTTGGAGAATTTTATTCTAATAATTTCACTTTAACCTGCTATTTTTTATTCTCATTTCTTGTTTAATATTTCTGTTATGGTTTCTTGATTGATCGCTTATGATGTCATGCTTGCCAAACTCCTGGGATTAGCAAAGTCACGGAAGATCGGGACTTATCGAAAGGTAAGGAAAATCCCGATCGTTACAGGTGGTATCAGAGCCATACTTGACTGTAGGAGCGAAACCGTATAACTGGACGTAACTAAGGAATATTTCTAGATTTCCTAATCTGCTAACAAACCTTCATCGTGAAAGTTGTTTTCTTAAATCTCGTCGTTTGCTTGGTGGGAGTCTTGTTTGCTTAGAATAGTGTTTGTTTAGTTATCTTCGTTCTGATCTGCTGGCATTCTATCTTCTTCAGTAATTCTATGTCTGCTAATGCTATCTTTCTAATAAGAATTGTTTTCCTGCAACAGATGGCTCTGAGGAGGTCTGGACGCCTTCACGCTCGTTTTGAGAGGCCACTCTGGAGGACCCTGAGGTATCGCCAACCACTGGGCGTGGTCGTGGTGCTGTCCCCAGAGGTCGTGGTCACGGCGCTGAAGGCCGTATACTGACCTGAGCTGACGCGCCTGGCGTTGGTCGAGGGCGTGGCTGTGCTGGAGCCCCTGCTCCTCAGGCCGGAGGTCGTGGCAGAGGAGTTGCCATGGACACTGAGTTCGAGCCTGCTGGAGTTGCCGCGCCTGGTGAGGAGCTTTCAGCTGCTCCGAACCTAGCGAAGGTGATGGCCCGACAGACGCTTCTGTTTGAGCGTATCGTCCAGCAGTCACAGCAGCAGCCTCGTGGTCGTGCTCCTGCTTCTGACGCAGCACCGTACCACCAGTCAGCCGGTTCTCACTTGGCGATGTTTCTGAGCATGCGCCCTCCCACTTTTGACCGTGCAGTCGATCCTCTGGATGCTGACAATTAGCACAGGGATATTGAGAAGAAGCTGGACCTGATTCAGTGTGACGATCAGGAGGCAGTTCGTCTGGCAGCTCACCAGTTGACAGGTGCAGCTGGTGCTTGGTGGGACACTCTGTACGCCACTCTTGACGAGCCTGAGCAGTTCACCTAGGACGACTTCGTCACTGCCTTCCATAGTTTCCACATCTCAGAGGGAGCCACAGAGGCGAAGGCGGAGGAGTTCCGTACTCTTCGTCAGGGGAGTATGTCTGTCACCGAGTACGCCAACCGCTTCACTCAGCTGAGTCGTTTTGCACCTAAGGAGGTCTCGACTGAGCGTCGCAAGATGTACTGGTTGCGGAAGGGGCCTATGTCTTGAGATGCTCCCGTACCAGGACGGAGGTGTGCAGAGGAGCCTAAGTGAGCTGATTGACAAATGCCTGGCCTTGGAGGTGTCACTTCAGAAGCTCGACCGGTCCAGGGATGCTAAGAGGAGGGCTCTTGGTCAGAGACCCAGTCGTGAGGCTTCGCAGCGTCAGCGTTTCAGTGGTTCTTTCCAGCAGGGATCAGGACAGCCCTCCTTCGCCCGATCCACTGCTCTTACTCCAGCTTTAGTCCAGCAGCAGAGTTCTCAGAGCCAGAGAGGTGCCTTTCAGCAGCAGCAGTCCTCTTTCCGTCCGACAGGGGGTCAGCCCTCAGTTCGCTGCTTTGAGTGTGGCCAGGAGGGTCACAAGGCATTTCAGTGTTCGAGGCGCCAGCAGCAGGGACCTGGGGGAGGTGGTGCTCAGTTTGACACTCTCGCTAGGCCATCGCACCAATCAGGAGGACGAGGAGTGCGTTCAGCGGGCCGTGGCGCTGCTTAGCCGAGCGTAACGCGCAGCCGCCTGAACCACATCTCAGTGGAGGAGGCTCAGGAGACACCAGACGTCGTCGTTGGTGAGTTCTTGGTTCACTCCCACCTAGCGACGGTTTTGTTCGACTCGGGGGCTATGTATTCGTTTGTGTCATCGGTGTTTGCGTCCACACACAGTCTTTCTACCTCACTCTTAGCCATACCTACACTTACCACTTCACCTCTTGGAGTCTATAAGAGTCATGTCGAGTGTAGAGGTGTTCGGATCTTGATAGAGGGTGTGGTCTTCCTAGCCGATCTCATCGTCCTTCCCTCGCGTGACTTTGATGTCATCTTGGGGATAGATTGGCTAGCCAGGCACAAGGGAGTCATCACTTGTGCTGAGAGGGTTGTGTCTTTGGTCAACCACCACGGTGTCCGAGTGGTGTGCGCTCTTAGAGCGTCCAGAGTTCCACTTTCAATTTGCAGCTTGCAGGAGTTATCTTTGGAGTAGATTCTTGTTGTTCGTGAGTTCCCAGAGGTGTTTCCTGATGAGTTGCCGAGACATCCTCTAGATCGAGATGTTGAGTTCGTGATCGATCTTCTTCATGGTACCACACCGATTGCCAAGCGGCCGTACCGGATGTCTTCTGATGAGCTTGCTTTGCTTAAAGAGCACATTGATGAGCTCTTGATTAAAGGGTTCATTCGGCTGAGTGCTTCGCCGTAAGGAGCCCCAGTGCTGTTCGTGAAGAAGAAGGATGAGTCAATGCGCATGTGAGTTGATTATCGTTCTTTGAATGAGATGACAATAAAGAACATGTACCCTTTGCCGAGGATCGATGATTTGTTTGATCAGTTGAAGGGTGCGAAGTTCTTTTCCTCGATTGATTTGAGATCGGAGTATCACCAGATGAAGATTCGACCTTCTGACATTCCGAAGACTTCGTTTGTGATGAGGTATGGGTCTTATGAGTTTCTGGTCATTTCTTTTGGACTCACTAATGCCCCTGCCTACTTCATGAACATGATGAACAAGGTGTTCATGGCTGAGTTGGATAAGTTCGTGGTGGTTTTCATTGATGATATCCTCGTCTATTCCAAGTCAATCGAAGAGCATGAGTAGCACCTGAGAGTTGTGCTTGGGAGGTTGAAATCTCATCAGCTGTATGTCAAGTTCAGCAAGTGCAAGTTTTGGCTTGAGAAAGTTGCTTTTCTGAGCCATGTTGTTACAGCTGAGGGCGTTGTCGTTGATCTTGAGAAGGTCAAGGCTGTTGTGGAGTGGGAGTCTCCGAGGTCAATTTCTGAGGTGAGGAGTTTTCTTGGATTGGCAGGTTACTATCGCCGATTCATTAAGAACTTCTCTAGGATTGCTAAGCCTATGACCGAGTTGACTCAGTTGGGTGTGCCGTTTGTCTGGTCAGATGCTTGTGAGAGGAGTTTTCAGGAGCTGAAGATGAGGTTGACTTCTGCGCCTGTTTTGACCTTGCTAGACATTCACCAGGATTTTTAGGTTTTCTGTGATGCTTCTCGTCAGGGTTTGGGTTGTGTGCTGATGCAGAACCGGAAGGTTGTGTGCTATGCTTCGAGGTAGTTGAAGAAGCATGAGTTGAACTATCCGATGCATGATCTTGAGTTGGCAGCTGTTGTGCATGCTTTGAAGATTTGGAGGCACTATCTGATTGCCAACAGATGTGAGATATTCACCGATCACAAAAGCCTCAAGTATATCTTCACCCAGTCAGAGCTGAACATGAGGCAGAGGAGGTGGCTTGAGTTGATAAAGAATTACGATCTTAGCATTAACTATCACCCGGGTAAAGCCAATGTGGTAGCCGATGCTTTGAGTCGTAAGGCTTATTGTTCTTCTTTGATGTCTGAGCAGTCAAAGATTCTTGCAGATCTGGCCAGTTTGAGAGTTGAGATTGTTCCTCAGGGTTTCTTGTGCGAGCTCAGGTTGCAACCGTTGTTGATTGAGGAGATCAAGTCATCTCAGAGGCTTGATAGAGAGGTTCAGTCGATCTTGAAGAAGATGAGGAGAGGTAAAGCACCGGGTTTTCGTGTGGATCAGCAGGGTGCTTTGTGGTTTAAGGACCGTATCTATGTTCTGAGAGTGCCAGAGTTGCGGGATGCTATTCTGAGAGGCTCATGATTCGAGGTTTTCTATCCACTTAGGTTGCACCAAGATGTTCGAGGATCTGAGGACTCGCTTCTAATGGGTTGGCATGAAGGCAAACATTGCTGAGTATGTTGCCTTGTGTGATGTTTGTCGGCGAGTTAAGGCTGAGCACCAGAGGCTAGCTGGATTGCTGAAGCCACTGTCGATCCCTTCTTGGAAATAGGATGACATCAGTATGGACTTCATCACAGGTTTGCCATTGACGTCTCGCCATCATAATGCTATCTTGGTGGTGGTGGATCGATTAACTAAGACCGCTCATTTCATCCCTATAAATGAGAGGTACTCAGTTGATCAGATAGCCAAGTTGTACATCGATCACATTGTGAGGTTGCATGGTGTACCGAGGAGCATTTTGTCTGATCGCGGGCCTCAGTTTACCGCGAGATTCTGGAGGAGTTTGCATGAGGCTATGGGTACATACCTGGTGTACGGTTTAACTTATTACCCTCAGACAGATGGCCAGACAGAGCGTGTGAACTAGATTCTAGAAGATATGTTGAGAGCTTGTGTGATCACCTATGGGTAGAGCTGGGAGGACAGTCTTTCTTTTGCGGAGTTCTCTTACAACAACAGTTTTCAGACTTGTTTGGGTATGTCACCTTTTGAGGCGTTGTATGGTAGGAGATATCGTACCCCGCTCATGTGGTCAGAGGTTGGTGAGAGATCCTTCTTTGGTCCTGATTCTATCAGAGCTGCTGAAGAGAAGGTTGAGAAGATCAGAGAGAGCATCTTCGGGTTGCTCAGAGCCGTCAGAAGAGCTATGCGAATAAGAGGAGGAGGCCCCTTTCTTTTGAGGTTGATGATTGGGTGTATCTCAAGGTGTCACCTCTTCGTGGCACGCGTCGCTTCTATGTTCGAGGGAAGTTGGCTCCGAGGTTTGTTGGTCCTTTCCGGATTCTCAGAAAGATCGGTGATCTTGCTTACAGGTTGGACTTGCCATCCGAGCTTGCTGGTGTGCATCCGGTGTTTCACGTCTCTCACTTGAAGAAGTGTCTTCAAGTGCCGGAGGAGCGAGTTGTCCCTGATGCTTTAGATATTCAGGACACGCTCAAGTACCTGGAGTACTCGATGAAGATTCTTGATGAGGCGTTCAAGGAAACGCGGAGGTCCAAGATCAAGTTTCTCAAGGTTCAGTGAAGCAACCACACTGAGTGAGAGGCTACCTGGGAGAAGGAATATGATCTGAGAGAAGAGTTTCTCTATCTGTTTGAGTCCGCTCCTTGATCTCAAGGACGAGATCCTGTAAAGGGGGAGTCTGTAATATCCTGTAATATTTCGAATTAATAAAGCAGCGAATTTCCCAAATTCTGTTTCGATTAAATCATGTGTCCCAATTTTTGTTTTGTTCAAAAATCAGTTGTTCCGAACTTCGTTCTGTCTAAATTCGAAAACCTTTTATCTAAATTGTTTCGGTGCCGAAATAATTTAGTCCGTGTATTTTACATTGGGGCTAAATTATTTTCTGAAATCTCCTAATTAATTTTCAGATCCCTAAAAATTTTCTATAATTATTTTCTTTAGCCTTAATTATTTCACGATTTTCAATTAATTCCTGAATTAAATTCCCAACCTCCATTCTTACCTCTTTCCTCTATAAATATTCCCTTCCTTCTTATCCTCTTTCCCCATTCTCCTTTCCCCTTCCAAAAAAATTCTCCATCGCTCCGACGCCGTCACCGAGTCGATCCTCATCCGCGTCGCCCAGCTCGCTCGTCCGAGCCGATCGGGTTCGTCCGCGTCATCACCCCCAGTTGACCGCGCCCCGTCATCACCGTCCTCATCTACCGCGTAACCTCTTTCCTGCCGTCTCTGACCCGCACTGCCTCAACCCTTCCACCAGGCCGTTGCTGTGCAAGTCGCGCCGAGGAGGTTGTGGTGCAGTAGAGAGCAGTGGAGAGCATCGAGCTGTAACCGAGTTTCCGGCAGAAGAGGACCTGTTCCCGGTGAGTTTTTCAGTTGTTTTTTCTTCCATCTCGCCTTGCCGCCGTGAGATGTGTGCGAAGACGAAGGCCTGACCGTTCTTATGCTAGGAGTCATCAGAGCGCGTGGATCGTCGAAGTTTCGTTGAGCCGGTGCTGGTGCTCGACTGCTGGAAGGCTGTCGTCATCTTCCGTTGGATACAACCCCGTCTCGCTTCGATCGGTAGTGCAAGTCCTCAGTGAGCACCCTGAAGTTCCTCCGTACAGTTTGCCTCTGGATGCTGTTCCGTTTTGTGCTTTCGTTTCCATAGTGTTCAGTAGTGGTGCTTTGGTCAGTTCTCCATGGTTTTGTGCGCGCTGTGTTGTTGGTCAGGAGGGGCAGCGTTCTGATGTTCTCTGACTTGTTGCGTTCTCCACCGGCGAGCCTGGGCAGTTGAGAGTAGCAACAGGCTTGGGTGTTCGGTGTCAAGCGAGCCACGTTCAGTGCGAAGTCTTCAAGGTTTTCCTATGTCATGAAATTCTTTTGTGCAGTTAATATTTGGGAATCAAAGTGAATCTCCGTTTGATCTCAGTCATTCCCGAAATTGTTTCGTTAATTTGTCTCGTCGCAATTGTTGTGTAGGATTGTTCCGATAAATGTTTTGCGCACATTTAGTCTAGAAGTTTCAATTTAGATTTAATTTCCGGTTTTATTTGTCGCGTAATTAGTGTCTAATCCTCTGTTTGTTTTGTGTTTAGCCGGTGTTTTCGAGGAAGAGTTCCGCGAGCTAGCTCAGTTCGACGATCCGGATCTCGAATATGATCCCGGTATTTTAAACTGCATGTTTTGTTTGCAACCCTAATTTGCATGCCAACTATTTTAAAATGTGTTAGCAACATTTCTATGCCGTGCCTATTTACTGTTCCACAAATATGAACCCTAAGATTACTTTAGAACATTTATTTTATTTTTATGCTTAGTCGCATTTATTTTTATCTCACACCTATCACTATAAAATGAAATTTGTGTTAAATACCTTTGAACTGTGATTCAAATGTGTGAGTTTTGCAAATAACTATACATAACTATTTAGCGGGGGCAGGATAGAGTATGAGGAGCTGAGAGACTTTTGGAAAGTCTCTATGAGTGTACCTGTTGCGGGTACAACGGAAAGATCCGGGCTAGGATCTTTCCGTGAGACTTGTTGTTGGCGTTGAGGTTAGAGATGGTGTCTGCTCTGGCAATTAAGGACCGAGTCCTTCGAGCTTTGTACGCTCAGTTCACAACCATGTACACCACGTTACTCTGTATGGGCAGTTGGCTTGATCTTGAAGCTTGTCGAGACTGATTGTTTACCTGTGGGTTGGCGGTGTTGTGTTAGTCTGGTGTAGAGCTATGACTCCCCACATGAGATCGAGATACCTCACCTGATAAGTGGTAGGCTCTTCACAGCTCCAGGACCCGATTACATAAGATTTTGGGATCCCTATCCTAAGGTCGGATGACGCCAGTTAAAGCTTGTGGACGGGTCTTGTGTGTTCGTCGAGGCTACGACGGTAGTTCTCGATGACACTTTTTGTGGGTCCAGGTGTATAACCTCTGTATTTAGTCGATGCGCATTGCCACGTCCTTTTGGAAGGACACCTTCGTGAGTTGTGCTCCTCGTTGAGTAATTTTGTTTTTCTTCCTCTTCTCCTTTTTTAAAATGTTTTTGACTTCGACTTTTGAGCTGTGGCCGTGTGTGGAGTTTACACCGGCATTTAAAATGAACCCCCATCCGAGATAACGGAGATCTCTGCGAGGCAAGATAATAAAATTTGACAAGTTTTAAAATAAAACATTCTTGCATCCTTAAGTAAAATAAAATATTTTAAATTTGCATTTAACACTTGAACCATGCCTTTACCCTTGAAACCATTTGCATGCATACATTGTTGTTAGGTAGTACACGGTTTGCTGAGTATTCGTACTCACGGCTTTCTAATTTGTTGTTTTCAGAGGATACTCTCAGCTTCAACTTCGACTACGTCTCTAACGGTCCGTGACGTCCGCTCCTGCTCTCAAGCTAGCATGTGTAGAGGAGGTTCGCTACTGCTGCCATAATGATGCTTCCGTTGCTGCTCTTGTTAGATTCACGATAGTGATATATTTGCTCTGAGATATTTTCGGCCTGCGTGCCGATGGACCCCTTTAGAGAATTTTATTCTAATAATTTCACTTTGAACTGCTATTTTCTATTCTCATTTCTTGTTTAATATTTCTGTTATGGTTTCATCGCTTGTGATGTCGTGCTTGCCAAACTCCTGGGATTGACAAAGTCACGGAAGATCGGGACTTATTGAAAGGTAAGAAAAATTCCGGTCGTTACAGTTCCCTTAGTGTATATTTGAATGGCTGCATTACCTGAAAGAGACATGCTTAATTTTCAATAAGGGTACTGATTAATGCTATAAGGTTTTCATAGGCAAAATTTTCAAGTAAGAGTTCCACAAAATTAAAATAAACAAGAAGTAGTCCTCAGATAACACTGCTAAAATTGAATTTGAGATATTTGTCAATAAGCCGCCATTGACCTCCTTTTTTAAATTAAATTAGACAAAACAAATTTAGAGGCAGGAACTTCTGTTGAACACTTCAATATATGCCCAACTTGGATTGGCTTGGGGTGGGCAGCAACAACCTCAACTGCTCTGACCGGGGTTTTCTAGGGTAGATCTAGTTACGTACAACGTATATACATCTACATGTATAAATTTTGTATTAATATTTGTTAAACACCTACACTTTGTCTATGTTTGAAATGCTCTTCATTTATCAAATATCGTAACTTCTATTAGGTTTACTAAAATTTAAACACATATTTATGCAAACAAAAAATTTAGTTCAATTCACTATTCTTTTGGAGATAAAAAAGGCAAAAAAATCCTTTTCCTTTTTTTTATTCCACTCAAAGTATGCTGATTTTGGAACTCAAATTTGGGGGCGTATGTAATATAGCAATACTCATGTAATTTTGGTTGAATTTTAAATTTTTTATCCCTGTGACCCTAAAATGTATTCTAATAACAACCAAAGTGTGCATTTATGATGTTGAAAATGTATTCTTCGTGGGCGCTTTCATAGAGTTTAGGATGCCCATGTTTTACCGACTGACAGTGTGATGCTAGCCGTGACATTTACCGGCCAATAATGTATAACTATATATTGTAATAATTAGCAACCGATCCATCGCTAAAACAACTGAAGGTTTGATGCTCACTTTAATTTACCAACTCATGATCCTAATATAGGTCTGTAAAAGTGAATTATGGTACTGTAGTGCTTGTACAAACTGTAATCATAAGTAAAAAAAAATAAGCATGTGGATTAAGCCTGAAATCAAGCTCTAGTGAGATCAAGAAGGGAGATTTACGGGTACAGGTGACTTTCTTGAGATCAGAATACAAACGTTACCCACAACTGCACGGACCACTAAATTCAGATTTGAATGTACAGAGGAAGGGACGATTCAATAGATGCCTCAGAAATCTGATTGGGGGCCCCCCTAGAGAGATTGATTGCATAGAAAAACTTTATAATATTGGAAGAAATAGGGAGGAGTGCCTTTAGTTGGAATGGAATGGCCTGCAGCACATGTATAAATGCAATGCTTTTGTTGCTAGAATGGTTTTCGTAATATCATGCTATAAGCTTGGTTACATGCAGTCATGTGGAGGATGTGGCTGGAGAGGTGAGCAAGGAAGCGCGATGGTTCCGAGCCATGGTGGAGGAGACGATGGCACTGAGTGGTGCGTCTACAGTGTGGGACTTCCTGCCTGCAGCGGCGCGTTGGCGGGACGTGGGCTGGGTAGGGCGACGCCTGAGAAACCTGCGTGAGGGTCGGACGAAGTTCTTGCAGGAGCTTATCGAGGAACAGAGGAAGAAAGGTATGCAAATGAGAAGGACCATGATCGGGGTGTTACTGGCGCGGCAGAACAAGGAGCCGGAGGCATGCCCCGACGAGCTCATCCGTTCATTGTGCATAGTGAGTAGTCATTACCTGATTTCTATATATGCAAACTCAGAAATAAATTCAAGCACTGATCATTAAAATCAAACTCAAGTAGCACTATGCTAAAGCTCTTTCTTCTCTCTTTTTTTGAAGAGCTCTCTCGAAGCTGGCACAGATACTTCAGCATGTACAATCGAATGGGCGATGTCTCTGTTGCTAAACAACCCGGAGGTGATGAGGAAGGCTCGCAACGAGATCGATGCGTGTGTAGGACAACAAATGCGGCTGATCGAGGCGACCGACCTCCCAAAGTTACAGTACCTTCGTTGTGTCATCCTGGAGACACTTCGCTTGTATCCGCCGGCACCGCTTCTTGTCCCCCATGAATCCTCTGCTGACTGCAATGTCGCTGGGTTCCATGTCCCCAAGGGGACAATGCTTCTCGTGAACACGTTCGCTATCCATAGAGACAGAGAGCTGTGGGACGAACCAGAAAGATTCATTCCAGAAAGGTACTCAGTATCCTGCTTTTCTTTCATGCATGATCTGTGTAATAAGTTTCTATTATTTTAGCATTTATCTTACTCTTTTGTACGGTTAGGTTTGAGGATGGGAAGAGTGTTGACGGAAAGATGTTGATCCCATTTGGCATGGGCAGACGACGATGTCCGGCAGAGAACCTGGGCATGAAGATGGTAGGCCTTGGTCTGGGAACTATGATCCAGTGTTTCGACTGGAAGAGAGTGGGAGAGGAACTTGTGGACATGGCTGAAGGCTCTGGACTAACGATGCCAAAGGAGTTGCCACTGGAGGCTTTCTGTCAACCTCGCACTTCCGCGGTTGATATTCTTAAGGCAATGTAGTATACTCTTGTTCTCCCGCAAATGTAAGCTGGCTTGTGTACAAGCGTCGTGATGTTTCAATAACAAAGTCCACACAGCAAAGGAATCTTCATTATGCGACCAACGACAACCATACATGGTCCCATATTTAATGTGCAGGATTTCTTTTAGCGTAAACTGGCACGTGTACTTTAGTAAGTAGAGCTCATTCATATCAAGAAAATGGAATAGAATTTTTTCATATGATTTCCAAATGCTAATAAAAAAGGACCCAACATGAGGGCAATCTATGTAGGAAGGCCGGGTACATTCAACAACCCATTTGCAACACATGAATTTCATAAGAGTCAGTTCAATTTCACGATAAAAATATAGCAGATATGAAACTTTTCTTTTCATTTCTTTTATCCTATGATTTCACTTAATTGCTGCTGCAATCAATAATCATGAAATTTTTTCTCATATAATCCCTTTCCTAAGTGTCCAGTACATCAATTATTTATTCATCTGTTCTTTTTTCCTGATCCTATTGGTGCACTTAAGGATGCTATGCTCTGGGCTTAAATAGAAATAACAATTCCTCGAATGCCTTGCTACATATTTTGTACTCAGAAATATTTTGAGTCACTTTCATATACTGGACTTGTTATGTGTGGACCTCCAATTAATTGCATGATTTGTGCCACATAGGATGGTTCATCCACCACTGTCTAGTCTGTTTCAACTCGTGTAGGAAACTCAGCTGAGACATACAAATTGGCAGACTTGAATGATGAGGCCTCAGAATCCGGTGATGATGAAGACGACTTTGAATGGGAAGAGGGTTAAAACCTCTAAAGGTAACAATCAACCTATGATATCTCTCGGTAGTTCAAGCATGGTTATCATCGTCAGGCCGACTTGATTTTGCCAACTTCACATGACAAAGACCAACATGGAAAGAACTCAACTGTGTTCGTTTCTGTGATGTATTTGATCATGAGATATTTGTCGATTATTTCCTTCTCAAGAATGTAAAAAAAGTTGGGACTGCTGGCAGCAAACGAACATCTTCCCTCTGATGGTGAAGAGTTATCGTGGATACTTACATGGCGTTGAGAACTAAACATGCTGTCCTAAACGACATCATTTAGACAATGGAGGGAGTACCTTCGTAGCGACTTGCAATGTGTGAATCAGAGTGGATCCATATGCTTGTACACAAACTTCATCTTGATTGTAATGTAAATTAGACACCGTATCCCCAAAGTGTATTTTCAGCTTGAGGTCAGCCCTGTGTTATCAGTTTATCACCAAGTAGTACCTACTGCTGTTAGCTTCAGAGCAATGGTAGCCTCGTACCCTGCTATTATTTGCTGCCACATACTACTGATTATGTTGGAAAACTTTCACTGGATGTAGGTTATAAAAAACTTGCTACGATGACCCAGACAAGGTGGAGACTTCCTACCCGTTTTTTTTTTTTTCCTTTCATATGTTTTCTCCATATCTGAATTGCTCTCGTCTATTTTCAACTACGGCAGGAAGGAGCTTCTCTAGCGACCAACTAGGGTAACAATTTGGGGGGTTTGGAGGTAGATATAAGTGGTTTACAAAGGTGTATTAGCATTGAGGTTGACTAAAGTTATTCAAAGTGTCATCAGTAAAACTCAGACAACTTTCATTCCTGATAGGAATATTTTAGAGGGGGTCATTATTTTACATGAAACAATCCATGAACTTAAGAGGACAAAAACAAGGTGTTATTTTCAAGCTAGATTTTGAAAAAGCATATGATAAAATTCAATGGTCCTTTCTATTAGAGGTGTTGGAAAGGAAGAATTTCCCTAGAAAACGGATAGAATGGATAGAACAAATAATTTCGTCCGGGAGAGTGGAGGTAAATATTAATGGAGAATATGGAAATTCTTTAAGACTTTTAGAGGGTTGAGACAAGTAGATGACAGGTTCTCTA
>BCLH01000809.1:7684-54924 GCA_001602315.1 Zoysia pacifica
TCCTTTGGAATGGATAAAATTTTCCTATTTCCTGTGTTTTTCCTTTGAAATTGAACCATTTCCTATGAAATTCCTGTGTGATGTTGTGAAATTCAAGTGTTCCAAAGGAGGCCTAATGGTTTTAGTTCATAAGCATGCATCCTCTTAGTTCTTTTGGCATCCTTTTTCTCAATAAACATACCCTACTCATTGATTCATTTGTAAAAATGCAGCACTGGATATATTTCATTCTAAATGCATATTAATGCTAAAACTACAAATAAACTGAATGAGATGAGAATCATAGATAAATCTGCTAGAATTTACAGCAAAAGCAAAGTTAATTGGTTTTCTATCCGTCATTACTGTGTGGTTGCTGTTATCTGTTCATGTATATATCATTTATGCTTACTAGGACGTCTAGAAACATACCAGCTTTACACAAATTATCTATGGACTGAATGCCTTTCTGAGCGGTTGAGGCAAAAACTGGATTTCGTTTCTTTCCTCAGGTTTCATGTGATACCTTGGAATTCCTAGTTGGTACTAAAACCATGGAGTGTACACTTTTGTACTGCATATACAATTTTGCTTTCAATGTTTCTAACTTCTTCCTGATTGCAGGACCGACTTCGCATGGAAGTTCTGGAATTCTTGTGTGCCATTCTGCTGGTGTGGATATGGAGCAAGATGATGGGAAGCTTTCGTGCTTGCGCTTATGCATAGTACAATGATGAGCGTGGTTACCTATAGACTATATACAGACTATCTATTATATTTCCTGTGGAACACCGGAACTTTTGTTCTCGTTACTGAGAGAAGAGTATTTAACAAGTGCATTATGTGTTATCTATTAAGTGCTTCTCCCAGTGGTATGTAATAAGTGCAATAAATGCATGCATCTCCTCATATAAAACTTTTACTCTTTCCATTTTTAAATTGATATCGTCGCCTTTGATTTTTCATCTTATTCAAATAGGTAAAATATGTAAAATTTTAAATTGTGATTCAAATAACTCTACTGATTAATCAAATGATAATAAAATATATAATTTTTATCAAAATTTTTTAAATAAGATAAATGATTAAGTTGAAATTAAAAGTCAATGACGACATCAATTTAAAAATGAAGAGGGTATATATCATGCTATGAAGCCTTTTTTTACTTTGACAAATCGTCTGTAGTTGATGTGTTGGAGCGCTTTTCTGTTCTAAAAACTACTCTAATCAGGTTGGTGAGGTAACTGCAGGGGCGGCTTCAGAGGCATGGCATGAGGACGTCGACCTAGCGCCCAAGTTAAAAAGGGGCCTAAAAATTTTATGCACGTTACTCTGTATAGATATAGTCAGCAACTACAAAAAATAAGCTCCTTTGAAATGCAGAAATTTTATAAAAATTATACAAAAATTTTATAAGATTCAATTTAATTTCACAAGAAAAATATAAGATTTAAAAAAAATTCCTTTGTTTTAAAAGGGCTACAAGTCTGATTTGACGCAGAGACGAGCTGTCAACATATATTGCGTATATTCTATCTTTTTCACTCTTTTTAATTCATGTGCACACATTCAAATGAGTTATAAAATAGAACGAAAAGAGTATTTTTCGTTAGTTATCAATAATGAAATATATCTGTTAATTGCTATATCTTTTTTTTATTACATACATATATATTATGTGAGTATATATATTTGTGCTACAGTAGTAAAGTATTAAACAGCTATTACGATAGCTGTTGATCTGAACACACTCTAATCAAAGCCCAACTATTAAGTCCGCCTAGGACCTTCGAAAATGCAGAGCCAGCACCGGGTAACTGTATCAGAAGGAATATATCCAACTGCAAAATTATAGGCATTTGATGTAGGGGACCTCAAAGCATCTAGCACATCCTGTGAAACTTGTTCCCCCGATACTTGTTCTAATTTTGGAGTAGACAACACACACCGTCATGACATGGTTACAGCCGTCTCGCTTACCGCCTCACAGCTGTCGGACATGCGAAAGCTTCAGACCTTCAGCTATATCTTACATTCTACGTACACAACACTGTTGTGTACATACACAGCACTGCTGTGACAACAACAAGCGGGTAACAATGGCAAGGGCCTGTTTACAGTGAGGACTGTGGTCACATTCAACGTGACGATAAATGGCCAGCATGGAGTTTCAATGTGGTGAGTGAAATGCTGAACTGTTAGCTATCGAGAATTCGAGATAATCACTGACATTGTTGGTTGCACTGCACTAGTGGAGTGGCCGGCTCAAATAACCTCCACTATTGAAGCTGCACCTGCGCATGCACGAGTTTTGGGCCGTGGTCGTCGAGTTGAAGGCTCAAGTTTAGCGCGCCAGAAAGTACATGCGTCCATAGACGCCAGCCCCTCACACCCACGGCCTCCTTCGCTACGCATTACGATGTTTAACCTATGCGCTGCATTCGGTTGCAAATTGGAATGTTAATATTGTTGATGAAAACTCCATCCTACGTGCACACGTTCAGCCCAAGCAACTTGTTCGTCCAATATGCCGCCCAATAGACGGACTGCATCCGTGCAGATAGCGAAATAAGATAGGCGAGCACGCTCAAAAGGGGCGAGCATGCCCAAAGAGCTCTAGGCGGGAGATGCGGCGATACACCATTCTTTAGTTATGGAACAGAAGACAAACACCACCAAGGTTTTAGAAACCTGTGTCAGACCAGTTTTCAAGGGGCTTAAAAACCGGCTGGCTAGCCAAAAAAATTAGCTGCCAGCCGATTTTGCTACAGTGCTAAAATCGGTTTTCAAACAAAAACCGATCACCTATTTAAACCGGATCGGATCGATTTTATCGAAAACCACAAAAATCGACCGATTTTTACTAGTTTCTAAAACCTTGAACATGACCAGCTTAGGTCTATGCTGTGCAATTCCTATAACCTTGAAAGAAGTCTCGTCGTCGTCGTTCATGAAGTCGAGGAATGGAGGTGAGCGGAGGGCGTGGAACCGAGCTCACCTCGATTCCTCTCTCACTCTCTCCCATGCTAGCACTCCCTCTCGGTGGCTGACAGGTGGGGTCCGCGGAAGTGTCGGAAGAAGGAGGGGTCTGTGATGATGTGGCGGAAGGATGCGCAGGTGGTGCACGTAGGGCTAGATGCCAAGCTAGCTCGGCTCAGCGTCGCTCGGCTTGAATGAGCTCGCGAAAAAAAAACAAGTTTAGTTTGAAAAATGAAGGAGCTAAAATGTCAGTTTGACTTGGCTTGATACAAGCTCGAGGTAGCTTGTTTAGCTTGCAAGTTTAGCATATGAAACACACTTAGAAAACATCCCAAGTATTTATGAAAAAAATTTAAGTTGTAAACATGTTCAATACCATAAAGTTTATATCAAATGACATAGTAGCAGACCTAGCAACCCAACGTATGGTGTGCACCAATGTAAAAATGCGTTAATCTTCAGAAAAGGCTAATTTTCATTAGAATATTGCAATTTTAGATTGTGCCTTAGCACCCCTAAACCCAATGTTGGGTCCACCACTAGATGATTTTAATAAGCATCGTGAGAATAAATAAGGCAATAAGTCATATCATGACAATATGTACTTTTTGAAAATAGAAATAGGGATATAATTTTCAATTTAAATAGTTTGATTGGCTCGTGAAAAGCTTACAAGCTAGCTCGGCTTGTATGCTGATAGATGAGCTTAGCTTGTTTGAAAATCTATCGAGCCGAACCAAATCTAGCCAAGCCAAGAGCAAGCTGAGCTGACTTGCGAGCTTCGAGTTTAACGTTCAGCCTAGCGCAGGCCCGGGCAAGGTCCGTCAGGGTGGGCAAGTGGAGGAAGATATCCTCCGGGAGCTCGTCGGTGATGAGAGTTGAGAGCCACCGCGGCAGTTGCTCAAAGACGATTTGTAGCTACGGCGCCGGATGGTCATTGGCGCCGGCGGTGATGCAATGGAGGCAGCCAAGCCGACCGTCTGCACTTGTTCGGATGGAAGTTGTTCGGATGGAAGAAGGGAAGCGGATCCTACGGCTTACGCGACTGGAAGAGGGACTAAGTTATAAAAATCTCTAACCACCTCTCTCACCTATCGCGGTTTTATTCGGCTTTCGTCCCTCATCTTGAATATCACATATTTTTACTCTCTCAATTTTTTAACCCGTTCATTCTTCGCTCCTCAGTGTTTTGAGGGCGATTTTCTCCAGGCATAGTGATGTGGCATTTTCTGTTGACTTTAACTGCTGACGTGGCACAACTGGCTGATGTGAACATCTGATTTAGTCTAGTTTTATTCAAAATTAGAAAATAAATAGTAAACGACCTCAAAAAAAATTATAAAACTTGAAACCATTTTACAGGGACCAGATTTTGTTTTATGACCAATTTCAAATTCGAAACAAATTTTATTTTAAAAAAATTAGAAAGAGAAATAATCTAGACCTTTGAACAGAAGATAAAATTTTATTTTTTAATTCATATAATTTCAAGTATTTTTATTGTTTCATATCTATTTTCTTTAGAAATTTATAAATTTTACATTTTGAACTTGAATTCAAATTTAAAATTCAAACAGGCAGCTGAGTTACCGTTGTTATAAATCTGTCTTTCGAATTTTATATAAATAAACCCTACCATATAGAACAAAACCATCTTCAAAACCGCTGAAAGAGAAAAAAAATAAATGAGTTAAAAAGTTGAATAAGTCAAAATATCTGACATTCTAAATGCTGGACGAAAATCGAAAAGTGTGATAGTTGAGAGACGTTAACTGTACTTATTCCTAACGAGGACGCTAGCCGAGCCGGATGGGCTATTGGGCTGACCGATGCCCCCGCGGCCCGCGCACCCGTTGGCTTCACAACCTTCGCTTAAGGCAAAAAAATATATACAGAGAGAGTAAATTTTATAAAGCCCTCAGATTTTATAGGTATTGTTTTACGAAATTTTATATATTTTTGTTTGTGTCGGTTAACCACGGATTTTATGGTCATAATATTTCACAAAACACCGTTTTTAACAAAAACAATGTGAATGTTAAACTTTTATATTAGATAATTTTGTGCTTACATCTCACATAATAATTTCATTTATTTAAATTAATCAAAATCTATACGCTATATACACATAAAGTTAGAATTTACAGCTTATACTTATAACTATTTTTTAATACATAAGTGGTTTTGTGAAACAATATGACTCGTGTAGAGTGATACATACTAAAGTATATTCTCTCTATTTTTAAATTGATATCGCTGTTGACTTTTAATTTCAACTTTGACCATTTGTCATATTCAAAAAATTGTTCAAATATGTAAAACTTTAAGTTGTGGTTTAAATAATTCTAATAATAAATCAAATTATAACAAAATATATAATATTTATGAAATTTTTTTAATAAAGCGAATAGTCAAATTTAAAATTAAAAAGGGCGACAACGATATTAATTTAAGAACGAATGGAGTATGAGGTTTTATGAAACAAAGATCATAAAACCTAAAGTTTTATAAAATTTACTCAAATATATCTCTTCTCTCCTACTTCCTCCTTTTTTAATTGATGTCGTCGTTGGTTTTTAAATTTAACTTTGACTATTTATCTTATTTAATTTTTTAAATAAATTTTATATATTTTGATATAATTTAATTTATTATTATAATTATTTGAATCACAACTTAAAATTTTATATATTCGAATAAATTTTTTAATAAAACGAATAAATATAATTAAATTAAAAAAAACGGTGATATCAATTAAAAAAATAGAGGGTGTACTTATTGTCTTTTAAGTGTCGTCCGTATTGTAGATAGATGGTGTCACGCTCGTCGAACGGCCGCTGCGCTTCTCCGCTCGTCACAGCTCAAGGCTCAACCTCCGGCCGAAAGCTCCGCGCCAGTGCATCCGGCCGCCGCCCCTGCCCCACCCCTCCCGTCCGTCGTCCTCTGGTTTCTGCGGCGACCACGGCCTCCGTAACAACCTCCCCGCACTCGCTGCCTCCCCGCGTCGCTCGGCGTCCGCGTCTTCCGCGGCCTCCGTAATCCGGTTTCTGCGGCAACAACCACCTTGGCCGATAAATCATCCCTGTACGGCGAGCCCGAGGAGTCCCCGCCCAGCCGCATGATGGCGTCGCACATCATCCTGCCGCCGGAGGACGACGACGAGCACCCCCACGACCAGGAGGAGCAGGAGGAGAGGGAGGAGCGCAGGACCCCTTAACAGGCGACTGCAGCAAAGGCGGCCCTGCCCTTCTCCGCGTCGTGCGTGCGGATCTCCCGCGACTCGTACTCCAACCTCCGCGCGCTCCGCAACGCGTCCTCCGTCAGCCTCGCCGACGCCGCGTACGTCAAGATCTCCGAGGTCCCGGTGAGCGACGGCGACGATTTCGCTACCCCACCTCCCTCCTGCCTTGTTCTTGTTGCTCTAGAGGGATGGCTTCCCGGATGGATGATGCATGTGTAGGGCTGCCCTTTGGTACTCGCACGGTCTGTGAAAATGATCTTCCGCTGTCAGCTTCTGGGTTGTGGGGTTCGGCTATGAACAGCCTGCTGATTAGGGGTAGATCGTGTGCTGATTAGGGGCAGATGGACAAGGCATCCATCATCAAGGACGCCATCGAGTACATCCTCCAGCTGCATCAGCTGGAGCGCCAGTTGCTGGCGGAGATCTCCCTGCTCGAGGCCGCGAGCACGCACTCTCTGCTCGTCGACACGCCGTCCTCAGCCATCTCGGCCGCAGGTGCCGCCGCTGCCATGGCGGACAGCTGCTGCGACGGCCACGTCGTCTCGCCCACCAAGAAGATGAAAGCGGCCCCGTGCCCCGGTTCAAGTACACTGGACTTTTGCAAGCAACTACCCGGAATTTATTTCTTCAGTTTTCCCTGTTCTGATTGCTAGAAAAATTTTACTTGCTTGTTCTTTTCCCTCGTCTCTAACGATATTTCTCGTTCTGTCTTTATTCCAAGAATTCACGCTCCCACCTGATTAATCTTGTCCTCGAAATCAAAATCTCTTCTATTTCTAAACCCACTAATAAGTTGCAGTCAACAAAGAGTTAGCTGAACCAGGAAGGATGTCCTCACCATTGTTTATCCAGTGAAACGACCAAAGCAATTTCCACCTGGGGTCAAAGATAGTCTAAATTGTATGATCTTTCTGTATTTTTAATTGATTAGCATGTTATTTTTGGACCCAGTAATAGTACTTTGGTGTTCTCTGACTTATAAATTTCTATGCAGTTGTTCCAGTGGATCGAACAGATGAATCAGGGCAAGCTATAATGAAAGTTGATCCAGATAGTACGATCATTCTGAATGTTTCTCTTTAACTCACGTGTTATCTCATAGTACACTGCTGTTTTGTGACTTATTTTCCTATGTGGTTAATCCAGATACTGAAACTCAAGTTAGTGCCAAAGTCTGAGTAAATGGTGCGTTTTTTTTAATTTTTAATTGAAAAGTATGATTAGTGAATTGTCTCAAAGTACTCTAATGATCTGTGACTTAATTTGGTCTTTGATGACCATGATTTGGTGACATAGAGAGACTTATTATTGATATGGCAGTACAAAGTTTGAATATGGGAGTTGTAGGGATATACAGTCCTGTGTGCCTTCACACCATAGTTAATCCCAGAACTTAACCTTTGTATTCTGGAATTTTTTGTTTTACCATGTTTTAGATGTATAAACAAATGTAATTTTGCCTTGCCATTCGTTCTGTGCAGGTCAAACTTTGGAAAAGCCCAAATATAAGCATTTCAGTGAAAGATGATCACACGGTTATCTTCGAAAAGAGGTATTATGAATGGAGCCAAAATGAGCATGAGAAGAATGAAGAAAAGAAGAGGATTTTTTGTAAAACTAGACCAGACAGAGTCATTGTTTTTAGGTCCTGTTATTTGTCTACAGAGAAATGTCTATGGGTCTTTCAAGTACACTGGACTTTTGCAAGCAACTAATGATATCCTCAGCGAGGAATGTTTGCTGATATGTTCCTTTCTTGAACATTTCTCAATAATTAATATTGAGTGATTTTAGTCTTGCATTTTCAGATTTTCAGATTGGTGCAAAGAAGGCTTAAGTTCAATCATTTCAAAGATGCTACATTATTTCAAGTTCTAACCTTGCATTGCAGGCACTGGCACATTTGTCATTCGTTTTTTTTTTTGCCAATTCATTTGGCATTATTATAATCAGTTTCAGTTTGATAAAAAAATATAGTAAACTTATGTTTTATATTGTTTTCCACTTGACTTTTGTATTTGTAGCAGATCTGAAGTTTAAGAAATGCTCCAAGATGGAACTAGGAGATTGTTATCAGGCGGTAACAGCAAGAGTCCAGGTTATTTCGTTGTCTAATTTGACAGTGCAATATAAAACATTATTTATATATGTTTAGGATCTCGTGAATGCCTTTGAATGTGGTGGACTTGAAGTTGTTAGTGAAGCACCTGGCTAATCATTTACCCTAGTTTCAGACTTCTCTGACATCTCTGGCTCAACTTGAGAAATATTAGGAATTGCTAGGCCTATTTCCTGACTGATATCTGAGTCACCTTTGTCATTGGCACTTTGAACCATAGGTTCTGAAGTTTCAGAAGTCACAGCCACAGCATTGCTATCAGGAAAATCTACTGACGTTTCAGAATTCTTGGATGAGATGTTCATCATACTGTCTTTTAGCAATTGTTCCTAATCAGTTACATGAGATTTATTAGTTTTAGAAGCCACTGATGCCTGCTCACTCATGTCTGTTATGCATACCTCAGGTATTTTGCAGCAAAAACATCTGAATAACCATTATCCATCTAGATTCTGCCCCCATGTTTGTCTGATTTCACATAGCAATATTAAACATTATTAGACAGAACAATATAAAGAACTCCATGGGAGCTGACAGCCATGGAGTAGATTTCGTGGTCTATGGGACGCCGCCCATCAAGCGCGAGGAGGACACGTCCGCCTGCAAGCGCTAAGCCATCGCCAAGGCTGGACAGCTCCACATCCTCCCCGCCTGGAAGCAGAAGGTTTGGACCACTCGCCCCCTCAGTCCTTTGCGTATGTACCCTCTATGGCGGTGAGATCGTGAGAGATATGGTTCCCGTCATATGTGGCATTTAATAAGCTATAGAGGCATGCGATTTCTATTGGATTAGATGAATAATAAGAATGTCAACTCTAGGGGATTTCAGTAGGTGAAAAATGTTTTATGCTGCAAAGAAAGCTTTCTTTCTTATGTTTATTACTGATGAAAGAGGATCTCTGTAGTTTCAATAACCTGTGGTGTACTGTTCTCTATCTCTATTATATTCAAGTTAGCGTGGTATTACCCTGACCAAATTCTCCAGTTGGATCTTGAAAATTTTAGCTACCGCTGATTTCTTAGACGAACACATTGATTTGGATGTAATTTCCGCTTAATCAGTCCTTTATTAATTTATTAATTCTTTATGAGGATGAGCGACTTTTCTATTTGAAGTTTGAAAGTTGTATAGAGTTAGACTTAATAAACTTATAAAAAATAAGTGCTAGGTTGACAACTTGATATGATAAGTTAGATAAAACTGTTGTGATTTTGTGTTTATATATCAGCAAATATGCAAAGCAGTATCACACTATCAGTCTGGTTATTTGGTCACTGAAAAGATATAGATGTTGCATTCAGGTATCCAATCGTATCAAACCATTTACTGTATATCATGATGTGGTAGTACAGAGTGATATATAATTAGTGATTTAGTTCTCTTGCTACTTATCCTAATGCCAACGGTGGCATTGACGGATACCGGATAATGTAGTGATAACTTTTTCCAATGATTATTGAGTTATCATCATCACATGGACATTGACAAAAAATAAAACATATTTCTTGTTACGGGCAAGATGAAAATACATTACATTGTTTTTTCCGTATCAAAAAAAGATTGTATCATGTTGCTCTGCCCGTAGCGTAGCACTGGCAGGACTAGTGTGTGTGTCCACACACACACACACACACACACAAAATCTGTTCCACAACCCTGTCGCAGGTGGGTTGGCACTTGTCATGGCCTCGCCGGCGGCGCCGGCCACGAAGGTCAAGGCGTCTCCGCTCTTCCCTGAAGAGATACTCGAGGAGATCTTCCTCCGATTGCCGACCCCGACGGACCTCGTGTGGGCCAGCGCCACCTGCGCCTGCTTCCGCCGCATCATCACGGACCGCTCCTTCCTCTGCCGCTTCCGCGCCCTCCACCGGCCTGCTCTCCTTGGCTTCGTCAACAGGGACGGCTTCCACACCGCTGAGGCACCGCACCCTTACGCTCCACTCGGCCGAGCCCTCGCCGTAGCCGCCGATTTCTCCTACTCCTTCGTACCTGTTGGAAGATGTCTCGAGCCCTGGTGTCTCTGCGACATGCGCCAGGGCCGCGTCCTCCTCAAGTGCTTCCCGGAGTTCACCTTGGACGAAGCTCAAGAGAACAAATTCCTTCTTGGGAACCTCGAGTTAGCTGTCTATGATCCCTTGGCCCTGCGGTACGTGCTGCTCCCGTCCATTCCTGAAGACATAACAGCTCCACACAAGCGTCTCTTTCAATTCGAGAGCTTCCTTGCTCCCAACGGCGAGAATGAGGACACATCATTCAGGGTGATATGCAAAACGCGGAATGCCATGATGCTGTTCGCATTTGTCTTCACTTCCACTACTGGACAATGGCATCTTGCTGCAGCTCCTAGCTTTAGTTCTTTGGGCACATCCCCACATCCTTGCAGCATCCCATATAGCTCTTTCCATTTTGTCCGGGACTGCATCTATTGGACAGGGCTCTTAGTTGACAAGTTGCTTGTGCTTGACTTGCTCAGCATGGAGTTCTCAATTGTTAACAACACACCATTCAGCTACCTAAGGTGGGAGTGGGTCAGTCGTAATACCCACATTTTGGCGAGTGAACATGGAACACCTCTTATGCTTTTTCTCAGTAATCACGATGATGTATCAGGTGACCAATTACATATCACTAAGATGAATGTCAGTGAACCTGCTGATTAGTGGAATTTAGAGAAGATTATACCATTGCCCAGACAGTATAGTTATTCCACCTTTTATGCGGACGAGGGGTTCCTATTCCTTTGTGGCACTCCAAAAGAATATCAGAATACAGAATATCCATTCAGAGGAATTTTTTCGTTGGACATCAAAACTTCTGAACTTAAGAAGATCTTTGGAAAGAGACGCTTCTTCATCGATGCCCGTCCTTACTTTGGCTTCCCACCATCATTGTCAGAACCATGTATATGAAGTGGTAAGCTGCTAAGCTTGATGCTTTAGTACCATTCACTTTGTGCACTTTGTTTTCTGCATATATGTGATTCTTTCATGTCAAATTGTAAGTAAGCTTTCTTATGTTTATGTGCTTTATCTCCTGCCAGCCATTGTTGCATTTTAGATGTCAAAAAATTAACTAAGAACACCCCCATTGTATTTTATTTCTTGACAGGGGTCATTGTACTTATACCTTATGGCATTCAATTATGTACTGTACTCCTCTGTTCTTAAATAATTCCTGTGTCTCAAATTATGTCACTATGGCATCCTCCAGTTTTCTCAAAATATAATTTGTTCTCACTTCCCAATACACATTTCTCTCTTCCAATACTTCTCTATCTCTGTCTCTCTTCTCGTTTTCTATACATCCCTCCTTTTTCACCTCTCCTTAATTCCCGTGCTCAGACCCAAACAACATATAATTTGGTAGGAGGGAGTATATGACATTTAGGACAGCTAATTTAATTCATATTGTACTAGCTTTATTGTCATAAACATCATGTATTTAACCATGGAGGTAGTATATGTCAAGAAATGAAAGATAGCTTCTCCACCTGGGTTTATTTATTTATTTTTCTAAAAGGTGGTTTCAGATTTCACAGCGTTCAACCAAGACTGAGAAGAACATAGGAAGGGGAAAGAGACACAATTTCTAATCAGGGATAGAAATTCTTTTCTTTTTATTTGATTATTCCTCATGTATTTATAAGCTGTGAAAAAAGATCAATTAGGCACTTGCTTCTCCATGCTAAATTGCGGAGCGGAAGGCCTCCACTCTGTCTTGAGGTGTAGACAGTACCTGAGCGGTGCCACCTTGGCGCACCGCAGCCAGTCAGGCCTCCGCTGCCCTGTCGCGTCGCATTATTGCGGGTGGCTGCAACACCGCAGCCACCCAGGCCTCCACCACCACCAGCAGCTATTACACTAGAGGATCTGATCGAGCAGGGAGAGGGAGGAGGGAGGTGAGGAGGGAGGGCAGCGGCGTGTGCTTCTGCCTGTGGTGGCTGCCGCTAGGTCAAGGTGTTATTTTTCTCTTATCCCATAATGGGCCAGCCTCAGACTGTGTGAGGTCTGATGGGCCAGTCGCAGCTTAATGGGCCAGGAGATGCCATATGTGTCTTTTTTTTTGTCTCTCTTTTTACCTTTCAGCCTTAGGCGGTGGGTCACCGATCGCTTAGCGCCTAGCACTATTTTTCCCGTGGTCTACAAGCAACTCCAATTATGTGATTTTGATAGGGCAGTATGTTTGAGCTTTTCTTTTGCTGTGGTTTCTTTCTTATTTCTTATGTGATTTTAGCCGTGAAAATGTCTATAATGCTGCACAATGTCCTAGTTCACCATGTTGAAGTTGAACTGTCCTCCTTTTCCGTTTCATTTTTGTATTGGCTAGAGCCGCTAGACTACTAGAATTGGTGTTAATTTTAATGGTTAAGGATACGACTATCATTTTTATGAATTTAATGTCTGCAGTTCAGACTCCAAAGTTGTTTTCGATCTTTTCTTCGCATCATAGTTGTTTGCAATTTTTTGCTTATTTATGCTCATATTCTAGTCATTGCCTATTGCCTTAAATCTTTTCTTCGTGTGACCACTTTTTTTTTTAATTGTCTGTGACAACCTAAGATGTGGCAATGTCACAGAGGTTGGTAGCTAACTCCAGTAGGTACTGAACTCTTTTCTTCTGTAGCTTGGATTAGACATTCAAACTGAGTCCATTCGTGGGAATTTAAGCTTCATTTTTTACTCTTTTAATTTCATGTGTTTTCTGTTGTAAACTTGTGCCTCCAAAAATGCTATGTACCAGTGGGCCTTGTTACTTGAATATATTAAAGCTAGTCCTGAGTTTGGCTATCTTTTCTACATTTTTATTATTTGCTTATTTATTCACACTTAAACTAGTCTTGTACTGTTGAGGCACCTAAGCTTAAGTAGATTTGAGCTACGCCCTTGTGAGTTGTCCCCCCCCCCCCCCCCCTCTCCCTTGTATCAATTGTCCAACTACCAGCCCACTTGCTGGTACTTGATAGTCCAATTTGTAAGTTGATGATCTTTTCCTGTTGCAACTGCAACGGCAAATTGATCTTGTGCTCCAAGAGAACATTGAATTCCATTTGCATGAAGCAATTGAGTCATGAGCCTACACAAGCTAATCCCAAGCTTAGTCGGTGCCTCTTGGAGTTATGTCCAGTTTCTTGAAATTTTCAAGTCAATTCCTGCTCAATGATGAGTCAAACCCAGATTCCTGGTTGAAGGAAAAAATACTCTTATTGAAGATTATACTAGTAAAGTTCAGTTATTGTTTACTTGATCCCTTGATGTGAACAAAGCTAGGTTAAGAATTTATTTAGTTTGTATCTCCCCGTGAACCTTGTGTGATACCACCAGTAGGTGGGACTGTGTACTTCTTTTGTGGCTTTTGGTGGTGACTGAAGTTAGCAAAAGACCTTTGAAAGATTAATAGAGAGATTCTGCCCGCAACTATTCTAAGCATATTTTAGGGCAGCTGAAAGGGGATATTAAAAAAATAAAAAGTAAACTGGTGGGGTAAGGGACATTGGATATTTTAATTCAAATTGATCTTAAACTTAGCTGGAAATCATCATTAAAGCCCATTTAAACCAGTCCGTAGTAGCTTTTTCAAATATAACTTCTGATATTATATTAAACGTGAGTTAATGGAAGCTTTAGTCCAGTGGTCTTAACTCTATTGACATTTCCTGGAGCCGCCTCAATTGGCATCCTGCTCAGTTCTGAGATCCTGGCTCCAATCTTGATTCAAACCGACCTAATGCTGAGCATAGCTCTTGCTCAAGATTAGGCTGATGGCTTGTTGACGCTTTGTGCCACTTGATGCTTTTCTTATTTGTTAGGTCTCCATTGCTTTTTTGAATCTGGGTCACATCTGTTATGGGAAAAACTCATAGAAGACTTGCAATATTGCAATGTTTGTCCATTGCACTTTGTATTGTGCACAGTGTACTTTTTCAATCTGCACTTTACAGCATCCATATTGGTAATGCTGTTTTCTGACCTTTAAAACAAAAATACTGCATATCTCTCGGTCGTATGTTGTTTCCGGTTAAAGTATATTGAAGTGGTAAGCTTGCTGTACACTCTATATATGCTTTTTAATTCCACAGATATCAGACAGTCCTCTCATGTTCAGAAGTAAACTTATTTTATTAGTTTTCTGTTGTGGTTCACCATCCTACTTATGTAAAAGTAGCTACAATATTTTGTTTGTTTACCATGGTTGTATTGTAGAATCTCTGCTCCTTGACCATCTTCCTGTGATATATTTATTTTTGCTTTGGATGGTTATCACTCAATGTTGTTTTAAACGATATAAAAATTATATTCTACTAGTAAAGCTACACCCGTTTGTCATTGGCCTACAATTGATCAATCTTCTGCTATGGAGTATCTAATAATCCTGACGGATTGCAATGCCTTTTTAGTCATTCACCTGTATTTATGCCTACAATCATATGGATGCAGCACCTTTCACGTTGTAATTTTATGGAAACTGTGGACATATATATTTGTGTTACATGCATGGTAGTAACTAAATATTTCTTGCTTTGAAGTTATGCTAACGCACTTATTCTGAAGCAGGGAGTGACATGCTTGCTTTTGGGATGTTATTTTGGCCATTCATCTGGTCTGTTGCGAGGACTGACGGATGATCACTTTGGTCCTCCACTTCTGGAGGGACGCTCCTTTCTGGACTTGTTGATTTGCTAGTCCTAAAAAAACTAGTTCTTCCGTAATTTAGTTACGAATTAGTGTATGTATGCGAGCACGCTATCGAGCTTATTCACCTGGATTACTGTATGTATGCATTATTGCTGTGTTCCTAGTTTGATCTGCAATGTTTCTATGGGATTTTTTTTTTATGGAAATCTGTTTGCAAAATTTGAACGCTTTACCAATGTACTGATGTAGCTCATCGACCACATGAGCGGACTTTTACCGAACGCCGGGACATCCGGACGGGGCCCCGCGCTGTCAATGCCGTGAGCGGACGGGATCATACCCCGCCTTGACCGACGTGTTTTTGTAGGGGGGCATTGCACAGAGGAGGTGGGGAGGCCTTAAACGTCTGGTTGTCCGGATTTTTTCTTATTCGCATCGACCACCTAGTGTTAAGCCTAAAACTGGCCTCGACCTTCCGTTGTTTCAGAGATGGTCCTGGTGCATTGTTATCCTTTGAACCTTTCTAGTTAAGAAAGTCAAGTAGTTTTTCAAAGGTATTTTAAAAACTTAGATTATTTTATTAAACTGGATATAGGGATACCTTAAGGTCACTTTTTTACACTGCTTATTTACCATATGCTCATTCTGAAATGAAATCAATTGTCAGACCTAAGGGCCTATGATTTGGCTGGGCGGGGATTGAACTCTTTGATCATCCTTGGTTCCTGAACACTCTGGAAGCATAGGAATCGATGTGTCTTTGATGGGATGGTAGGATGTGGGAGATGGCAGATGCTAAAGGAATTTGTTACTTAACTGTCCCAATTTTATCTTAGGGTATTGTGGTTGTTTTTAGTGTCCTGTGGTCGTTTTCTGATACCTATGTTGGTCTGTTTTGTGTTACTGTGTCTTTGTAAAGACCGTTGACGGAGGCTTTTAGACTTTTTTTTAATATAATGATATGCAGCTTTTTTGTGTGTTCGAAAAAAAAAACTTAAAGGCCTGGCTCATGTAAGATGGGCTCAAATTCTGGCCCATTCTCATTTTTGTTTTGTTATGGCGTTATGCTTTGAATTATTTTTTCTAAATTAGTTATACATACTGAGTATTTAAGATCAATATCTCGAAACTACTGTAGAAAAGCGAGCGGTCCTATCCATCTGTGTCGCTCACAGTTTTCCTCACTTTGTTTTAGAAATCATTCCAAACCAGCTAGTTTTTGTAAAAATTGGTGAAAATTGCTTTGGTCGACTTAGATAGGTGATTGATTTTTGGTTGAAAATCGAACATAGCACTGTGTAAAATCGGTCTAACTTCAGTTTCTAAAACCCTACCTCCGATGGCCTTGGACTGGCATGTGGGGAGATCTACAGGCATAGCTTTTCTAGAATTAGATTTTCGGTCCATATCAACGAGACGGTAGCGTGGCAAGTAATAAGTCCTTTCAAGCTCTTCATCTCAATGGTGCTTTGTTTCAGCGTCATGAGCGAACTTTGTACAGGTGGGGTTACATCTTTGAGGATGCTAGTGTCCGCAGGACGGCTTGTGCACGGCTAGTCCAAAAGGAGGTTGGATCGGTTTAGGCTGCGTCGTTAGACACCTGATGGACAATTGATTCAACGATGAGTGTTTCTGAAGGTAAGATGACGGAGGCCTTCGGTTTCTTAGGCACACGTTGATTCCACTGTTCCTCAACGGTAAGATCCGTATGGGTTTCGTTTAAGGGAAACAGATTTTGGAATTGAATTCATTTTAAAAATTACAATTTAAATATAGATTAATTATGTTAATATAGTTATATATGAAATATATTTATATATTTATTATTAGGTATATAAGTGACATATTTATATGTTGTATTTCTATTGTAAGTAAGTGAGTTGAAAAGTGTGTTCTAAATTAGAGAATAGAATTGTAGTATAATGATTTATAAAATTTATTTTCATCTCTCACTCTATGAATTTGAGGTAGGCATAAGCTCGAGAAAGTTGTATAATCTTAAATTCTAAGCTAAATAGCTTAACTCATTTTGTAGATTTTAATTTCTCCAAAATAAAGAGATCCAAACAGCCCTAAAAAAAATCCGTATGGGTTTCTAAGCGCCAATCTTTCATGATTATACTCCATTCATAGTCGTTTTTGTATGTTGCTTTGGTCAAATATTAGAAATATAAACTACAAATACCTTTTAAATTGTTATGTTTAAAAATATAAAAATCATATGAATAGATTTGTTTTAAAAAGTAATTTTATAAAAGTATATATATGTCACTTTTTGATAAATATTTTTTAAAAAATAGAAGTCAAAGTTATACTTTGTAGATTGTGTCATTGTCCAAAATAACTTGAATTACGAGTACGAAAGAAATATTTATTTGCATTTTTTATATAGGTTATATATTCTAGTTGTATTTTATTATTAAATAAAACTTTTAAGCATATAATTTATTTATGCAATTTATATTATTAAATACATATACCACTGATAATCTATCACCTACGGTAAGATCCGTGCATTTCGTTTCAGAGAAAAAAAAATCCCTTTCAATTATGTCTCTCGAATCATGTCAGCTGATTCCCCCTATTTCGTGCCATCCCCGCCGGCATCGAATCCCAAGCCCATCCGGACCGACCCGACCACTAGACCCAGCCGGTACGAGGAGTCCATGGAGCCCACGCACGCGTCCCCACCCACCACTAGTCCCAAGCCGAACAAAGCGGCCCCGCAAGCGGACACTAGCCCCGTCCGTCTCCGATCTCCGATCTGGCCTCCCTTGACCCCGTAAAAAACCTTAATTAAACACGAAATTAGAATGTGATTACGCCTTCTGTTTTTCCGTAATCGCCCCGATTCGCAGGAGCTCCTGCAGCTGCCTGCCCTGCTTATACTAGATGGCCTCCCGTCCGCCGTTGGCTTCGCTTCCACTTCTCCCCTTCCCCTCTCCCAACCCAAACCCATCACAATTCGTCCGCCCCACCGTGCCGCCCTGCTCGGACTGGCCACGACCAAACCCTAGGCGCCGCCGCCCCCCGGGGCCCCCAGGTACGTCTTCCCGCCGGCGAGGTTCGGTCGCCCGCCGCGCGGGGTCGATTCGCGCGCTAGGGTTCGTTGTTTCTCGCGGATTTTTCGGTTTGAGGCGACGATTGAGTCTGTTGTTGTTGTCGTCGTTGTCGCGTGGTGACTGGATCAGGGAAGCTCTCAGGGAGCGCTTGGAGGAGGAGATCGGTGAGGAGATACAGCGGGATTTATGTCCCAGCGAGGGGACAGGGGCGAGGGGCACGCCAGGAGACCCAGCCGGTCCAGCTTCGGCGGCCACCGCGGAGGCGGAGTCGGCGGCGCGGGCAAGGGCGGCGGGGGCCCCTCCGGCCAGCCGCCTCTCTCGTCCAACCGCAGGTAAATTAAACCGGTTCTCGGGGATGTTTTTGTGCCCGATTGGTTTGATCTCGCCGGGGAAGATAGGCCTTTGATGGGACTTTGGATCTCGGTTGCAGCTTCAAGAAGGCTGGCAATGGCCACGGCGGGCACCAGAGGGTTGTGAGCCAGATTGACACCACCGGCTTCCAGCCGGCTCCTGCGCCGGAACCCGTCCAGACCCCAGCACGCCCCCCACCCGCACCACAGAATGCTGCATCGCACGTTCCCGGCCCTGCGCCTAGGCAGTTGCAAAACCATGGTGAGTCTCAGGCCCTGTTCAGCCATTGTAGATTACACAATCAACATCATGAACCGTGAATTGACGTGTTTCTTTGATTGATTTCACATACTTTTTAATTGAGCAGATCCGCAAATGCCGGCATCGTCACCTGGTATTGAGAAAGCTCCCAGTACGCAGTTGCCAAAAGGTAATCCTCATGCTGCCCCCAGGGCACCGCCGAAGAGCTCCATCCCTCCAGTTCCTCCGGGAGCATCGAAAGGTGTGGCAGCTTTCTTCTTGCATGCTAGAATGTATTACATGCATTGCATTTGCACATCATCTGGAGTGAATAGAATTTTGCTTAATTTTTTCCTGACCTGTTTTAGACACTGCTGTGTCTCATGGTTTAGGTTTACTGACTTATTTCCTGTTGTTTTCTTTCTTTCTAGGGGACACACCCAAGGCATTTAACTTTCAGTTTGGTAGTATAAACATGAATGGGATTCCCGTATGTTCTCTCTATCTCTCTCTTTTTGCAGCTGCGTTTTTTAGAAGTTTTTCAGGTCTATCCATCTGATTTTGATAAACTTTTCTGTAGCAATTTCCTGCTAGGACCAGCTCAGCTCCTCCAAACTTAGACGAGCAGAAACGTAATCAGGTATCCTGTCTTGTTTCACTCAATTTTGTTTATCTTATTGTTATTGATTATTATTTTTTTTGTCTGTTGTTACTTTTAGTTTTTTAATCAGTATAATGCTTTTTTGTTGAAAAAACTTTGAGCTAGACCATACAAAATGGCAGTTGTCCTATCTGCAATTTATATAGGAGCTTAACTGGTTCCTTTTCCTTTGTGTTGTTGAAATTGCTTTGGCATGCATTCTTGTCTGCGTATTTTCTAAATAATATATTTTCCTTGTAAATCATGTTCTTGTTCAGGCGCTTCCGGAGGAACTTAAAGTTGCACCTTCTACGCCTGCACAACCAGCTCTGAAACAGCAGCCTGTTCATCAGCAGCCGCAGGCTCCATCGCAGCCACAACAGCAGAAGCAACAACTTCAGCCACCGCAGCTGCCACAGAAACCGCAACAGCAACAAACTAGAAAAGAAGTTTCCAGTTCTAGCCAATCTAACTCTGCCAACCCTCATATTCCATCACAAATGAAGAGAGAAGTGCATGTTTCTTCACCTGTCTCCAATGTTGCGCCGCTGAGACCTCCCGTTCCACCGATATCTGGTGTGCCCATGTCGATTCCCTTTCACCATCAGCAGCCACCGGTTCCCTTGCAGTTTGGTGGTCATGGTCCACAGATGCAAGCACAAGTTGTTGTGCCTAGCTCCATGCAAATGTCAATGGGATTGACAGGAGGCAATGCGCCTCAAGTTCCGCAGCAGCTGTATGCTCCAAGTATTCAGCACCATCAATTGCAGCAGCAAGCAATGATGCATCCAGGTCAGGGTATGGGCTTTGTTCCTTCAGCTGCTCATCAGTTCCCACCTCAGTTGGGGACCATTCCAATCAGCATGGCACCACAGTATACTCAACAGCCAAATAAGTATGTTGCTCCTAGGAAGACGGTTAAAATTACTCATCCAGACACTCATGAAGAGTTGAAGCTTGATAAGAGGATTGAATCTTCTGGGCCAAGGGCCTCACCTAATTTGCCACCACAATCCCAGCCAATCAGTAGTTATGCTCATATGGGTTTCTACAATCCGCAATCTAGCTCCTACAATCAATCACCTATCTATTACCCTCCTACATCTGGTGTCAGCCAGGTTCCAACGGGATCCTCAGGTCCTAGGTTTAATTATCCTGTCACTCAATCCGGTCAAGCAGTGACGTACATCAGCCCACCTGTAGGATCTTCGGTATCTGGTCAGTCTCAAGTCACAATTAAGCCATATTCTGGTAGTTTACAGACAGAAAAATCTGGTACACATACAGTCACGATAAGTGCACCACCAAGCAAATCAGATGAACCTAAGTTAAGGTCTGCTGAGGATGTCACACAAAGTAAGCAGAAGGATAATGAAGTTATTTATGTCTCTGGGACCTCCATGTCTAATAGATCAGACTTTGAGAAGGAGAGTAAATTTCCATTAGTTACGGAGAAGCATCCCACTGTGGCAAGCCAGTCCCTAGTGATTCAAGGTGCTAAACTGGAAACTACAGCGACAACATCTCCTGTGGTGAATTTAGTCTCACATGTTCCAACAGTTGATGAGAAAAACAAAGAAACAATTCAAAGGACTGGGTCATTTAAGGATAATAAGAAAAACACCACTAAAAAAGAGTCCAAGAATACATCTCAACAGCCAAAGGCATGTTATTTTCTGTCCGCTTCTTTCTAACAAACCATATTTGGTATCGTGCCTTGTTCTACATTTTCCTTCATTAACATATTTGCATGTTATATTTATTCAGGCAGTTCTGACTGATGAAGACTTTAAGGTGCAAACTTCTGTGGCGGATGGAGGTGATGGTGGTGAGCACCTGGAAGCTAAGAACTGTAAACAGTTGGATTTGATGAGCTCATCATCACATGGGACAATTGTACTGCCTGATTGTAGAATATCGCCAAAGGCTGGTGCAACTGAAATTGATAGTACACCAGTAAATGGTATGCACCTTATATTTTCAGAATGGTGTGGTCTATGACGTGCTGCTTATTTTACTAACTCATTTCTATTGGCAGCTTCTGATGTTACTGGGACAGATGGGAGCTCTGCAATGCCAGTTTCAGATGGTACCAGTGAGCCCCAGGGGATAGAAAGGGTTGCTGTTTCTTCTGTGGAATATGAGGGAAGCAAACAAACTCACAAAGGTTCTGCAGATTCTAGCATGGATAATAGTTCTTCTGATGTTATTGACAGCAAATTACCTGCAGTATGCACAGCTGACTTGAGTGAGCAGGCATCTGCAGTGACAACTGTGACTGATAATTCAGATGCAGCACCTCATGTAACCGACCAGGAACAATTGCTGAAAGACTCAGCACAATCTGGATCTGAAGAGCAAAGTTTGTTGAGTAACTCATCCAAGAATTCTGAAACTTCATCAGATTTTTCTGGCAGCAATGCTGTGGCTATGACTTCTGAAACTTCAGAGTCTAAGGTTGAAAGTGCCAATGACAAAGGTGACTCAGATGTCAGTCAGGAAGCAGGCCTAAGTATTCCTCATTTTTCTCAAGTTGCATCAGGCCTAAGTAGGGGAAATGATCAACAAGATACTGCACTAACAGCTTCAAGTCGATCAGTATCAATGGAAAAGCCTAGTGTTGAGAGTGCTAGGACAAAGTTTGGGGCAGAGAAAAAGAAGAAGAAGAGAAAGGAAATGCTCTTTAAAGCTGATGCCGCTGGGACTTCGGATCTTTATAATGCATACAAGGGACCAGAAGAGAAGATTGAAAGTATTGGCACTGCAGAAGATGCTGATAGTTCTGTTAATGCAACCCATGAGCTACCTGATGAAGCAGAAAGGGAGGTAAATACACCTGAAGATGATGGTAAGAAAAAGGTGGAGCCTGATGATTGGGAAGATGCAGCAGACATTTCCTCTCTGAAGCTGCAAAGTTCGGATTCTGGGGATCAGGCTGATGCAACGCATGTATCAGATTCAGATACAACTGAATTCAATGGCAAGAAGAAATATTCACGGGATTTCCTGCTAACTTTATCACAGCATTGTAATGATCTTCCAGTGGGGTTTCAGATGAGTGATGCTGCAAGTGCCCTTATGAATAGTTTGGCAGGAAAGTCCTATGTCGTTGATCGTGAACCTCACCCTAGTCCTGGAAGAGGGATTGATAGGCCAGGTTCTCGTGACCGCCGTGGGGTTGCCATGGCTGATGATAGGTGGACAAAAGTTCCTCTTAGTCCTGGTCGTGATGCCCACATGGACTTGACAAATGGCCCATCAACGGTCAATTACCGTGGTGCCCCAGGTGTTAATCATGGGGTTTTACGGAATCCACGTGGTGGACTTCTTGGAGGACCGATGCAATCCATGGGACCGCAAATGTCTCGGAGCGGCTCTGATGCAGATAGATGGCAACAAAGGGGCTTGATGCCGTCTCCCATCACACCCATGCAAACTATGCATAAAGCGGAGAAAAAGTATGTTGTTGGCAAAGTTTCAGACCAGGAAGAAGCAAAACAGAGGCAACTTAAAGGAATTTTAAATAAACTTACTCCACAAAATTTTGAGAAGCTTTTTGAGCAGGTCAAGGAAGTCAACATTGACACTGTAGCAACTCTGACTGGAGTCATTTCACAGATATTTGACAAAGCTTTAATGGAACCAACATTCTGTGAAATGTACGCTAATTTTTGCTTCCATTTGGCTAGCGCCTTGCCAGACTTTGGTGAGGACAATGAAAAAATCACATTCAAGAGATTACTTTTGAACAAATGTCAAGAGGAATTTGAGAGGGGTGAGAGAGAAGAAGCTGAAGCTGATAAAACAGAAGAGGAAGGTGAGATTAAACAAACCAAAGAGGAAAGGGAGGAAAAGAGAATCCGTGCTCGAAGGCGCATGCTTGGAAACATTAGGTTGATTGGGGAATTGTACAAAAAGAGGATGTTGACAGAACGGATCATGCATGAGTGCATTAAAAATTTGCTTGGAAACTATCAAGATCCTGATGAGGAAAACATTGAAGCACTATGCAAATTGATGAGTACAATTGGAGAGATGATAGATCATCCAAAAGCAAAGGAACATATGGATGCTTATTTTGATATAATGCACAAGTTGTCGACAAGTCCTAAGCTATCTTCTCGTGTAAGGTTTATGCTGCGAGATTCAATTGACCTTAGGAAAAATAAGTGGCAGCAGAGGCGTAAAATTGAAGGGCCTAAGAAGATTGAGGAGGTTCACAGGGATGCAGCTCAAGAGAGACATGCTCAAACGAGTAGGTCAGGACGTGGTCCAGTTAGTTCTGGTTCAAGAAGAGGAGCACCACCCATGGATTATGGCCCACGTGGCTCAGCGGCATTACCATCCCCAAATTCGCAGCAAGGGAGCATTCGAGGAATGCCTCCACATTCACGTGGATCTGGTTCACAAGACATTCGGTTTGATGAAAGGCATCAGTTCGACAGTAGGACTCTTCCCCAGCGTCCTGTCAGGGATGAAGCAATCACTCTTGGGCCACAAGGTGGGCTTGCTAGAGGTATGTCTATTAGAGGTCAGCCACTAGCATCAAATGCTGAGATACCTTCTGTAGTCGACCATCGGAGGATAGTGTCTGGCTCTAATGGTTTTAACTCGAGTGCTTCTTGGACATCTTCAACTGGAAGGGAGGATTCTGGTTCAAGAACTCCAGATCGAACCTCTGGTAGAACAGCAGCTTCTATTCAATCTACTGTATCTTCACACAGACCTGCTAGCCAGGAGGGCCGTTCAGGAAATAGATCTTACTCCGAGGATGAGTTGAGAGAAAAATCTGTCGCCGCCATTCGGGAATATTACAGGTAAAACTATTCAATGCTTACATATTCACGTTGTTTCGTTTGATACACTAAATATATTTCAGTACTGCATAATTTTCAGTGTGATATAGGTTTTGGTGCACTGCTTTTCTTTAGCTGATATACTCGTATTTCTGAGATTAGGTACAATAATATAAAATACTGAGTACATGTTGGCACTAATGCTTGCAGTCCTCATGAAATATGTCATGGATTCAGCTTAATAGATATTAGATACTCTCTCTGTCCCAAAAAAGCTTTACGTTTGGGTTCGGTTCCATCTACCTTTGACCAATAATTTCTATAGATTCAATTAACTTTAACAATATGAAGCTTGTACTTTAAAATTCCTCATAAGAAATACTTTCGTAATATAGGAGTATTTTTTTATATTATTAAAGCTCATTAAGTTTATAAAAATCACCAGTCGAAGATGTGTTTGACTAAAGCTAGATGTAAACTTATCTGGGATGGAGGTAGTAGCATGTTGATACTTTCAAGATTTTTATCATAAGATATCTGCAGATATGTTCTTCACTTACAATTTTATGAATTCTTTGGAAGATTTTTCTTGTTCTTAGTTCATCTGTCGTTACTGAATGTGCTTTGGTCCTTTTGCTCTCTCATGGAGCAAGACTTCTGATCCTGCAGTTCTATTTTGTCTGCTAATGAATTACTTTGTTTGGGCAGTGCAAAAGATGAAAAGGAGGTTGCATTATGTATTGAAGAGTTGAATGCTCCAAGCTTCTATCCTTCTGTAGTATCACTTTGGGTAAATGATTCCTTTGAGAGGAAAGACATGGAAAGAGAATTGTTGGCTAAACTTTTTGTCAGCCTTTGCAGTGGTCGACATAATTTGTTGAGCAAGCGACAACTCATTGATGGGTTGGTGTTTTTTTCTTTATTTTATTTTCTGAGTACTAACATGTAACAACATTGGACGGCACAACAAAGCGCAAAAGATTGTGTTGAATGGAGTCCAACATTTACTAACTGCATGATTATTTTGCAGACTTACATCTGTTCTTGCTTCATTGGAAGATACTCTAAGTGATGCTCCAAGAGCCACAGAATACCTTGGACGACTTCTTTCAAGGTTTGTTCAGGAAAATATATTGCCGTTGCAAGAGGTAGGTAGATTGATTCAAGAAGGTGGAGAAGAACCAGGGTACCTTATACAAAATGGTATTGCAGCTGATATTCTTGCTGCGGTTCTGGAATCAATCAAGAAAGATAAGGGTGATTCTTTCTTAAATGAGACCAAGTCAAATTCCAATCTGAAGTTTGAGGATTTCAGACCACAGCACCTTAAGCGATCAAAATTAGACGCATTCATGTAGGCAACAAAATACTTGTTACTAGGTAAGTCCTGGTCTAATCTATAGGTGTTTCAGAACATTATTATATATCAAAGCTACACTTTGGCCAGAATTCCTATTGTGGATCAGCTCTCATAAGTTTTATGTTCTGAGCGATTATTCTGATTGCAGATTAGGGTGGTCAGCAAGGAGGCTGCTTTCTTTACACCCAATTACTGAACAAGTCGGTTTGAGGATAAGCTGGAGATTCATTCCCTGCTGTCTGCACAGCCATTTTATCTGTGAAGCTCGAAGGCTTGGTTGTCAATTTTGTTCATAGTCGGTGCTGGTCTTAAGTTATTATTGCCGAAGGGCCGCAGATGTGGCTGAAGCAGGTTATTAGTCCCCATAAGAGTATCAGGGAAATTTTTGCAGGTGCCTGGAGAAGTCTGCTAAGTGCTAACCAATATTTGTTGGTAGTATGGGGGACTCTGGATTGAACTCAATGCCCCTGTCGGGCTTCTGACCAAATATTTGCTTGTGTTCAGACTTCATAGTCGGATAACTTAGCGGCATTTTCCTGATAGCCAATGTTTCTGATACTGTCCAAGTATCCTCATATCTTGTTTATATATATCGTCGTGTAATATTTCTTTCTGCTCTATTGTGTCTATATAACGTTACGCCCAAAATTTGGTTTCGTACGTCCTCTGGAATTTGAGGCGTTGGAACCTGAAACGAGTGAGTGCAACGTGGTGTTGGTTGCTTCGGGATGGCAAGATTTGTGAGTATTGAAGATCAATTCGTCATTATGTCGCATGAATCAATAAGCTAACTTTATTTTCTGCCTTTTACTTGGGTGGTGTTCGGTAGTACGTGGTTCGACAATGTTAACGTTAACGGCAATGGTAACAAAATGCAGTGTTAATGGGAGTAGAATCGTTGATCATCTATTTTGTTTGGTTTAGATACAGTAATAGTATCCACTGCCGCCGCTGCGAGCTGTCGTCCCGGTGTCCCATGCCTCCGTCGTCAGCTGTCGACGCTTGCTGCGCCAAGCCCCAAAACCGTCGCCTCCCTGTGTGAAGCTGCTGCCTCCGTTGCTAGCTGCACTCAGCCCGGAAGCCGGCGTCGCGAGCTGCGCCGAGCCTCCAAACCTTTGCCTGTGCGCTCGAACCCGCCGCTGCAGCTACGCTGAGCCCTGAAGCCGCCTGGCCCGCCTCCGTTGACAAAACCGCCACTTTGACGCCCTGAAGCCACCTCCTTCCCGTGTCATGCGACTAGTCGAGAGGAGCGCTACGGCTCATGCTGTTGCTACCCCGTTGCCCTCTACCAAAGCTACCGCCGTCGGTTAGATGAGTCTCGTCGAGGAGAGGGGAGGCTCGTAAGGGATTCATTCACGGTGGTGGTCGAGCGGTATCGGAATTACGAAGATTAGGAACGGATGACATCACGATCTAATTACAGACCGGTGTAAACAAATATGAGGCAACGCTTATCAAATACCACCGTGATCTATTTATGTAGCAGTATAGCCTAACTAACTGGAGTAGCTTCTTAGTTAAAGTCACCACAAATCCACGTCGGGACGGATAAGTGTTATAGACCTGCGTGGAATATCCAGCAGCACAACGCATACGCACGCTCGCAAGAACAAATAACCTTGCGTCGTGCGCCGATCTCGATCAGTCGCTTCTTACACCCCGTCCGCCGGCGTACGGCGCGCGACCCGACTCGAGCAGAGTGCCGGTACTAGGTCAACATGATATGCGGCGAGGCCCAAGGTCAGCGGATCGGTTTGGCAGTGATCACACCACATCTGAGTAAATATTTTGTAAGGTGAGATGTATATGATGTTGTGGTAAGTAGGTAAACAATATGTGAGGTTATAAATAGGTTCAATTTTTTATAAAAAAAATAAAAGATTCATCTCATCTGTTTATCTATGCATTCGATGGCTCTGAAGGTTAGATGTGAGATATAGGAGCTGTGAAAAACTCTGCTTATCCAAAAATCCGGATTTTGCCCCAGCGCCCTGCTCTACTAATCAGCTCATCCGCGTCCCGGCCGCTCTGGGTCTCGAGACTCCGGCCTGTTACGATATGGCACTCTGTCCGTCGCTGCCGAACCGAACCCCACACCACATGTCACGTACGTACAGTTGAGAGGCGCGGCTTGTCCATGACTTGTGATGGGTGGCCAGGAGGGTGGCGCGTGCGACCAAAAAACCCGGATCGACAGGAAAAAGGAAGAAGCGAGGACGACGTCGCACACGTTGCGAGCGCAGCGCGAGCGGGCCCCCTGTGAGGGATGGACATGCAGCTGACGGTGGGTGACACAGTTCCTAGGCGCGCTGGGGAGTCGTCGTTTGGGCGTCGCATCCAGCAATCGTCATCTCACGTGCAAAACTCAGGTAATTCCCGAGGTGAGCGAGGGCGGGATGATCGTGCGCATGAAGCTGAGTCGATTCGTCGAGCGATTTTCTCGTTTGAGCGATCAGATCGAGTGATTTCCTTTGATAATTCTTCATTCGAGGACGATTATGCTCAGGTTCAGCGGGAGAGGATTTCGCGGGAAGATTTTGAGCGGGATGGTTCTAATTTGGATTTGGTGGCCAGTGTGCAAATAGATTCACCTGGTTTGCCCAGCAGCTACAGCAATGGGCCGCTACGGACTCAGGGGATGTCTCAGGTGAATCTATTTGCACACTCCTGACGTCCGGAGATTGCTGGGTGGCTGTGGGTTCCAGTGAAAGCGGCGACGCTAGGGATAGGGTTTCCTGCGCGGGCCGACAAGGTTCGCCGGTTCGGTGGCCGTGCTCGGCTGCTGCGACGGGTAGGTCCTCTACCCCCACTCCAGCACTCATTTGACCAAGTTACGAAGATGAATCGGGATTCCCATTTTCCGCGGAAGCGAAATGCGGATGAGGACTGGATGGAGACGGATGACCTGTTGGCAGCAGAGGTGGGGGAGCAGGATCTTCGCCAGAAGCTGCTGGGAGCAGGGAGCTCGCGGTCTGGTGCTGAGTCGAGCTGGGCACAGCAGAGATTTGATCCATTCAGGTTGAGCTTCCAAGGGGAGCGTGACATAGGGTCTGCACCTCTGAAGATTGGGGAGGGGCGTGATGCTCCTCGGCCACTCTCTCGTGGGGGTGGATGTGCTGGCCGTGGAGAGGCCTTCCATGGAAGATTTGGGAGGGGAGAGGCCAACCATAGAGGTTTTGGCCCCCCTTGCTAGCAAGAGGCCGAACTTTGGAGATCGACTCCCCCCTTCGGATTTCAGAAACAGTGAGGAGGGGTGCCACAAGGTGCTGTCTCATGGCAAAGGCAAGGAGCCGAGTTGCTTTAGGTGCCAGGATTATGGACACCACCAGATAGACTGTAACAAGGATTCAGTGTGCTACAAGTGCAAACAGTCTAGGCACGTTGCTTCTAAGTGCGATTCGAAACTGGGAAGGATCAATATCTATGAATTTAAAATTCAGCAGGGCTTCTACTCCATTGAGATCCCAGAAGTGAAACAAGTGTCGCGAGAGGTGCTGGGTCGAATTGTTGTGCTCCAAGATGAAGCAACTGTTGCGAAGGTAGAAGGGGAACTAAAAAATATGTTGAATTCAAGGTGGAACTGGCAAGTGCAGCAGCTTGAGAAGAATCAGTTCTCGGCTCTGTCCCTGATGGCCAATCATTGGACACATTTGCTAAGTTACCTGAGCTGGTTACTCCTAAACACAGTTTGAAGATCAAGGTATCCAAGTTATCCTCTGAGCCTGAAGTGACTGCTGTTCTCCATACTATTTCGATGAAGGTGATGGGTATTCTCTCTATTGCTAAAACTGAAGTGGTGGTTAAGGCTTTGGCGGGTCTGGCAGCTAAACCACTGGTGATTGATGAGCTATCCTTGATTTAGCCAGGACCTGCGAGGGTGAAAGTGCGCTGTCGTGAACCAGCTAGGCCGCGTGGCTTTGTGGAAGTGTTCTTCAATGGAGTGGGCCATGAGATCAGATTCACAGGTGAGAGATCTCAAGGTGTCATTACTGCTAAAGGGGATGGATCGTCGAGTGGTGCTGGTGGCAGCCGTGGGCCTCGTCGAAGGAGAGGGGATGATCACAGTGAGGATGAATCAGATGGTGGAGGTTATGATGGAGATGATACAATGACGGAATGGGAGAAAATGAAGCGTTCTAATTCGACAACTGGGATGGAGGAGGATCTGGTGCTATGAGGGGATCTGATGCTACAACTGTTAGTCCACTTGCTTTTTGTGTTCTCGGCATTAATGAGATTAGGCCTTTTGAAGAGGATGTGAGCTTGTTTAACATGATCCTTGTGAAGTTTGATGTTGTCAACAAATCCGATGGTGGGTCAACTAAACTGAACACTGGTGTAGCTGGGTGTGTTAACTCTCTGACAGCAAGGTTGGTTGAGAGTAAGATTATTGAAAAGTATGATCAATTTGGGGATGCACCTACAAAGCATGCTTCACCAGAACAGTCTCAGAAAAATGTGCAAGAGCTTGCTGTCTCAATGGTTGCTGTGACACACCTGAGTGAGAATGGAGGGGTTGGCTTGAACTTCTGTAAGGAAATGGGAAATGAGAAGATGCTTGTTGTGCAGTGTGCTGAAAATGGGGACACAAGAGGTCTTGAAATCAAAAAATAGGAGCTAGATAAGCATGGAGGACAAAATCAGGGCATTCCATCAGGGGTGATGGCCCCTCTGGGAAGTGAGATCTTGGAAGAATAGGAGTGGGTGGCCTCGATCCCCAAGGAGAAAGCAAAAAGGGCTAAGAAGGTGATATCGGCTCCGAATAGAAGAAACTCGAGGATCCCAAGGGATGGAGTGCCAATTTTGAAGAAGGCTTCGACGCGCACCTAGCTGAAGAATATGAACACGGCAGATATATCCTCTACACAAAACCCATTTACAATTCTGAACAATACCTCTGATGATGAATTGGGGGCAGTGTTAAATGATATTGAGGTTGTGTGTGAAGATAAACCTTCCCTTATTGCGACCATTAAGGCTGAAGAGCTCTTACGCGCTAACTTGGCAGAGGCACAATATAAAGAGTTCTTGAAACGTCAAAGTGTGACTACGACAGTTGCAGAAGAGGTGGACCCTCAATTTTTAGCCATGGAATCTATCACCAATGAGAACCGATTGGAGCATGAACCTCATGGAGAGGTGCAGGTGCATACGGGAGATAATAGGGCTTCATCTCCTGATGATGGCCTTGACCCTCATAGTTGGAAATGAGAGCGCTTTTTTGGAACGTGCGCGGCATTGGGGCGCTAGTCAGGAGGCGTCAGGTCTCGAAGTTGATCATAGGGGAAAAGTTAGATTGTGTGGGTTTACAGGAAACTAAACGCCAAAATTTCTTAGATTCAGAGCTTAAGTAGTTAAATGGATCTATACCTTTTAGTTGGAAATGGTTGCCGGTAGAAGGGCGTTCAGGAGGTATCATGATGGGTATCAAGGTTGATACTCTAGATCTTGAGGATGTCTGGTGTGGCTCGTTTTACATGGCCACGACACTACGTAACAAAAGAACTAATTTTAGATGGATCCATACGATGGTTTATGGGCCAACCAATCACTAGTGGTCGGAGGAGTTCTTGACAGAATTGAGGGCCTTGCTTTCTCGGGTGGCTCTTTCGGTAGTTGTAGGTGGAGACTTTAACCTAATTTGGTATAACGAAGACATGAATAATGACAATATTGACTATAACTTGATAGATATGTTTAACTCATTCATTGAAGATTGTGATCTGCGAGAGATCAAACGTTCGGGTGCTCGGTTCACGTGTACCAATAAATAAAAAATTCCTATTATGGTTAATTTGGACCGTGTCCTAGTGTCGAGTTCTTGGGAAGCTAGGTTTCCTATTGCACATGCATGGAGCATTACTCGCGTGGGATCCGATTACTCACCCATTGTTTTGGATTGTGGGGAGAAAGCTCCACCACGACCCAAGTATTTTTTTTCTTTGAAAAATAGTGGTTGTTGCAGCCTAATTTTAGGAAAAAAGTGTCCCAACGATGGATACAGATCAAAGAGAAAACTCTCGGCTGGGCTTACTCTCTGGATAAATGGCATGGATGCCTTACCCAGACGAGGCAATTGATGAGAGGGATGGACATGCAGAATAAAGGGTCGCGGAAAAAGAGGAAAACTGAGTTCTTGGATCAATTAGAGAGTTGGGACTCTCTAGCCAACCAGCGCAGCCTCTCTAAGGAGGAATGGGCTAGGAGATATTCTATAGAGAATGAGTTGTAACTTTTAATGCCATAGAGGCACAATTCTGGCAGCAGAGAGGAGGAATTAAGTGGCTGCTCAAAGGGGATTCTAACACTCGTTTCTTTCAACTAGCAGCAAACAGGCGTAGGCATAAAAACCATATTGCGTTCCTAGAAATAGATCAAGGTATTATATTTGGGCAGGAAGGCAGCTGCATTTGGCCACCCATTTTTATAAAATGTTGTTTGGCTCTAATCAGGGCTATGATATTCACCTTGGTCCCTCCTTTTGGCCTATAACATAGCAGATTTTGTCTTCTACTAAGGTGGAGTTGGTCCAACTATTTTCAAAGGACGAAATTAAAAAGGTAATTTTTGGTATAAAATTGGAATCGGCATCGAGACCTAATGGGTATAGTGTGGTCTTTTTCAAGAACTTTTGGGAGGTTATTAAGGTTGAGCTTATGGAAATTTTCACATATTGGTTCAATGGGAGATTGGACCTGCAAAGACTTAATTATGGCATCACCACTTTGCTTCCGAAGGTTAAGCAAGCTATGAATCTCAAACAATTCCGTCCTATTTGTCTCGTCAATGTAGATTATAAAATTTTCACTAAAGCCCTAAACAATCGCATTGCTTGGGAGGTAAATGGATTTCTTAACAAAGAACAAACGGCTTTTACCAAGGAGAGGAATATTCTAGATGGAGTAGTCATCCTCTATGAGACAATCCATGAGTTGCATAAAAAGAAACTGCCGGGGCTGATTCTGAAAATTGACTTTGAGAAGGCCTATGACAAAGTTAAGTGGGACTTCCTGGATGAAGTTCTTCGGCTTGAAGGATTCCCTACGCTTTGGTGTGAGTGGGTTAAGCAATCAGTCCGGGGAGGACGTGTTTGTGTGAAGGTGAATGGGGAAAGAAGAGGGTTTTTTAGAACTTATCAAGGCCTTCGACAAAGAGACACCCTCTCTCTCCTTTTCTCTTTAACTTGGTGACGGATATTCTTGGATCCCTCCTTCATAAAGCCAGAGATAAAGGTAGAATCATAGGGCTGATGACTCACCTTATCCTTGAAGGAATCACACATCTACAGTATGTCGATGACACGGTGATCATGGTAGATCCCACAGTAGAGAACATTTGAAATCTAAAATTGATCCTTTACTGTTTTGAGTTTCTATCGGGCCTTAAAATCAATTTTCATAAAAGTGAGGTGTTTATGGTTGGAGGGCACCATGAGGAGGCGATTAAGTGGGCCAATATGTTGAATTGTAGATTAAGAGAATTCCCTATGACGTACCTTAGTATTCCTGTCTCAGACAAGGCTCTCTATATATCGGACTTTAGGGGTCTAGTGGACAAAATGAGGAAAAGACTAGATCCTTGGAAAGGTAGAAATAACTCATCCGGGGAAAGATTGATTCTAACCAACATCTGTTTGAATAGCCTTCCAATTTATATGATGGGTTTTTACCATCTGAGGGATACTGTCTACCGATCGATGGATTCGATCCGGACTAACTTTTTCTGGCAAGGTGCCAATCAGAGCTCTAAGTATCATACGGTGAATTGGGAAGCCCTAACAAAACCTAAGGACCATGGAGGCCTAGGGATCATGGATACTAAATTGATGAACCAGTGTTTATTAACCAAATGGATTTGGAAACTGTACTCCAATAGTGAAGATCTGTGGTGCCGCTTAGTGAGAGCAAAATACATGCGGGGATGTGGAAGTTTCTTTAATTTCCGTAATCAAGGAACCTCACAATTTTGGCAACGTTTACACAAGAATAAACATCTGCTTTTTCCTAACTTATACCAGATTTGTGGAGATGAGAATGAAACAGTAGCCAACTGTTTTAGGGGAGAGATTTGGCAGATTAGGTTTCGTAGGAATTTTGAGGATACCGAAGCCCGGGAATGGGCGGCTTTCTCTCATTTGATAGAGGATTGGGAACCAGAAGATACAGATGATAAGATTACATGGGCATTGGATAAAAGCAAGTCCTTCACCTCTAAATCTTTATACCATTTTCTTTCCTTTGATGATGTTTCTAGTAGATCTCTGAACAAGATTTGGTCATCCAAAGTTCCGCTTAAAGTGAAAATCTTTCTATGACAGATATACCATGATAGGCTCCCTAGGGGAGTTTGCCTTAAAACACGGGGCTGGAAGGGGAGTGACCGATGTGTTCTTTGTGGCCGTTTGGAAACGGTGGATCACATATTCTTTACTTGCTCACTAGCGAGATTTAATTGGTGTGTCATTTGTGATGCTTTCGGCTGGGACCGAATCCCAAGTTTTGTCATGGAGTTTTGGACTGGAGAGGAGGTTTTCAGTGTCAGCCCAACAAAATCTACTGGCTTTATGTTTTTTGCAGGTGTCTTTTGGGCCATGTGGAAATGCCGCCACAAGATGGCCATTGAGAAGAAATTCCCCTTCCCAACTGATGGTCTGTTTGCTGGTATCTTATTGTAACAGAAGTAGAAGGCCTTGCTGAAGGAGGTTCAGGCGCAGAAGATGGAGCAGGTCGCCCACGAGCTGGGAGAGATGCTGTACCATTTACCGGTGGCGCCTTGCAATTCTCATATAGTGGAACTCTGATATCTGTGACTAGGAGTCGACTGGTAAATCGTGAGGGTGTGGTTTCTGTGCTTTGATCGTGCTGAAGAATTTTTGTAATGGTGGCCGGTGATGTGGTGTCCAGGTTGCAATTTCAGGGGTTTTGAGTTTGGTTGCTAGCTAGGTTTTTGGTGCTCAGTCCTGGGTGCTGTGATATTTGGCGCGCTCTCCGTTGAGCTTTGTCAGGATGATTTAGTTGGAGCTCGGTGAGCTCGTGTCTGGTGTTAGTTTGAGTCTGTACGGGAGTTGGTATCCCCAGCTGCTGTCAAACCTTATACGACTTTCTATAAAAGCCGAGTTTTTCTCTGGTCAAAAAAAAAAAAAAAATCGCCCGGAGAGGTAGCGTCCACATAGTTGAGCGCGAGGTAGGCGACGCGGGGGCGCGCGCCGATCCCGACGCTGAACCGCGCCTGCAACGATCGAAACCGATCGGGTCAGGTAACGTAGGAAGCCGAACAAAAGAACCGGAGACGCGGAAGAGGATGACACTGAATAGAGCACGGAAACAGTACCTTGGAGATGAAGGCGGCGGCCACGTTTCAGGCGGAAGATGCTGCGGCGGGGACGGATTGCGAGTGGTCGCTCTCTGCGGCGAGGAGGCAGGCGATCGGCGGGTCGGCGGGCATGGTGAAAGGGTTCTCGAGGTCGAACTCGTAGCGGTAGGCGTACTTCTCCTCCTGCCGCTCCCGCTGTCCCTTCGCCGCCATGTCTCGGCAGCGCCAGGACACACCGGGACCGGGTGGTGGGATTTATGCGGCCGGGGGAAGGCACCATAGCTGCGGCTCAGTGCTAGCACTAGCGTTGTCTGGTGGGTGATGTGCTCTTTCTGTAAGGGGTCGTGTTGGGGACAATGGTCCCAAAACGTGGGGATTTTGGGTTCTTTTTGTAACTAGAGCGGGAGAGAACACAGCAGATGATGCGGCTACCCGGCGTACACCGCACCGGTGCTTCACCCGCCGCTCACGACGGGCACAGCCTCACCTCATCGTCGCTTCTCCGTCTAGCTCACTCACCATGTTCATGAGTCCATCCTTCTGGCTCAGTGGCTCTGTCACTTCTCCATCAGACTTCCGGCATTACGAGAGGGCGTTATTAGAGAGGTAAACTCACTCCGTCTCCAAGCCTAAAAGAGATACTCGCGCCCTGGTGATGCGGCTTCAGTCCACCGGCTGTGCTAATGACCCGGCCGAGCTGCTCGCGCCCCGTGAATGAAGCAACGCTTTCAGATGAATTCAACATTCTAAAGTTGAAACCGAAGGAAAGGTTCTTAAGCTTTCAACAGTTGACGGTTTCGAATGGAGCCAAATTACAGCACTATCATTGTTCGTGGCCACGTACTGAGCAATTGAGCTCAAGATCAAGAAGGTTCGTGGACGTGACAAAACAGAGATTTTCCACGTAAACAAAAAGAAAAACAGAGTTCTACAGCCTAGTATGGACCCGGAACGTGGAAGGACCCTCGATCATCACCAGCCCTTGCCGATGAGCCAGAGCCAGTCGAGCACGACGCCGGAGAAGATGCCGCCGAGGAGGCAGACGACGAGCACGTTCCCGAGCGCGTTCTGCTCGGGGCCCTTGTACCCCTTGGGCGCCTCCATGAGCACGCACACCGTCAGGTACCCGTTGCTCAGGCCCAGTACCGACGTGAGCAGGATCATGTACCCCTGGTCGCCGTACTTGGCCGTGAAGTAGAACGCCGGCACCAGCAGGAACCGCGCCAGGATCGCCGCCGTCAGGCCCTTGCGGGAGGTCAGCTTCACGCGCTCGATCAGAGGGACGTACCGCCCGATCAGGTCCCACGCGTTGTATATCGCGATCAGCACCAGCGCGTACCTGCACGAATCCAAGAATCCTCGTCAGGAAATGGCGTTTCAGGCGCTCTGCTTCGGACTGAATTACAGAGTGGTCGTCGTATCACCATGATCCCAGGCTGTGCGATCCGGTGTCTTCGGACAAAAACCCAGGGAAGATCGACAGGGTCAGGACGTATATCAGGTAGATATTGAGGCAGTAGTCGATGTTCTCCATCAGCAGCTCTTTCGTGCTCAGACGCTTCTGTATCTGCGGGTCTTCCTCGGCCTGCATGAGACGTTAGTACATCAGAGGCTAAGCTGCAGGAGATGTGAAACCACTGGATGTCGGAGGATGTGCGTACTACCTGTCCTTGCAGATCTATGCTGAGTCCTGCAGCGGCAAGGTCGCTAGCGACAGTCTTGCTCCCTTCAGCGGCCGCCTTGGACCGGTAGTACTTCACGATGGGCAGTTTGGGGAAGACGAACGCGTAGAGGAGGAGGCACAGAAGCTCGGAAAAGCATGTCACCGAGAAAAATAGTACTGCAACAGGTAAAAATAAGATGGATTATTTGCAGATAGAGCATGACTTTTGTAGTTTGCAAAAAGTAAAAGTTGTGAACATTCGCCCAAACACATAATATTTCTTTGTAGTTTGCTTGCTACTTTGTAAAATAATTCAGCAAAGAGAAACACAATCATTTTTTTTAAAAAAAAAGAAATGTGCAGTACTACTAAATCTGCAAATATCTGATAACATTAGGACTCACTAGCTCCGATGCGAAGGCCGTCCTTTCTGTTCTCAAACGCTGCTTTAGTGATTAATCTAAGAGCTGATGTTAGAATTCCTGATGCAGCCAAACCCGCCAGGAACGACTGACAACTCAATGCATGTACAGAACATAAGAGGTGAGATGAGTCTTTGAGACATAAAAGGATTACCATGATGACTGAAAACTGACAATGTGAGATGTTACCTGAATGAACTCTGGGCACATCAAGGAAAGATCACCAACCAATGCACCTTGACAATTGGCATCAGCTGCCCCAAAAACAGCACTGATTATGCACACACCAATGAAGACTCCAAGTCCACCTGCCCCTTTAGTGGCAACATCCAGCTACAGAAACAAAGATAATTGCATGAGCGGATACAGTGACATATTAATGATCAATATTATATTCACCACATTTTCAAAATGAAAACATCCTTACAATTATCAGTGCGAAAGAACCGATGAAGAAAAGGGAAAATCCAGCTAGATTTCTCCGCCTTGTGTTCATCTTCGCCTCGTAGTATGTCATGATGCAGGTTATTCCAAAGGCAAAAGGCTGGTAAACTAGTGTGAGGACTCTGGATGGGTGGTAATCCTGCAATCAGTAACAGTAAGCTATAAATAATTGCGTATTTGTTAAAATCTGAATATAGAAGTGAGATAAGGGAAAAAAATCCTTCTTAGCTTCTCAATTACCATGAATAATATTAGTAAAAACAGGTTGAACAAATGATCGATAAGTGGAGCATTAGGATGTTAAATGTTGAATCGAGAAGAAATCTTGATTTCCATTGTACCCAAGACTCAAAAAAAATCAAGGACGCTATTTACCCGGATAAATGAGCACGTTTTCTACTGATGTTACGGATACTAATTCAATCCAATCATCAAATGCGTTTCGCGAACATGCATGTACCGGGAATAGGACGACATAGTAATCTTCGATGGTGAGCATACTGTTCCATGCGAAGAGGCTTCCGTTCCCCAAAATCCAGCAGAGAAGCATACCAAGGACCTTCCCCTGTCAACGCGACAACCAAACAAAGCATGTGTATTAGTATGATCAATCCAATTACTTACTTACAGAATATAGGAAATTAAACAACGAAAGAAAGTACGTGTAGGTACCTTGACTTGAGGTGCCTCTGCACCAGCTACCTCGTTGCTCATGATGGTTATGTTATCTTCGGCAGCACCTAGCAGAAGGAAGGGAAACTGACAAGAAGAATCATGAGACTTGGATTCAGAAATCAGAATAGACTAGAGCTGGAAGATTGCAGCTGAAGTATCTGTCTGTTATCATACAAAGTTAAAAGTTTTCAAAGGAACACACTTAAGATCATTACAGCAAGATGGCTGCCTAAAGATTGCAATTTGCGGGTAAAGTTTCCAATTTTATAATTTCGTGAAGGAAAAAATAACGGTCCCAAATTTGTCAAATTCGTGACGTTTTAGAAGACTATAGATTAAGCTACTAGTCAAACAACTCGTAGTCTCTCTCCACAAAAAAGAGTCCACGTTACACGCCATTCCGATTCAGCGGTTCATGAACCACACACGGGCCACGACTCTGCCAGGATAAGCTTCGTCTCGCAAAGTGAACTTGGTAACTCTGCAAACAGCGGAGCAGATCGGTCTCCCCAGCTGGTGCATGAACCCCAAAAATTTCGTCACAAACACGGAAAAGAAATCACTCTATTGAAGAAATAATCGGATTACGAATAATCACTGAGAAACGATCGGACTCCCGACTGTCCGTGACGCGACGGGGGAGGCTGACGCGACAGGGGAGGCTTGGGGAGGCGCGCAGCTGGTGGAGGCGGCCTGGCGCAGGGAGGCAGTGCAACGGGTGGAGGTGGCCCGGCACGGGGGAAGAGGCCCGGCGCAGGGAGGTGGCCTGGTGCTTTGGCACGGAGAGGCGGCGCTGCAGATGGAGGCGGCTGGCACAGAGAACATGCCCGACGAACTGGCACAGAGAACATGCCCGACGAATATGTCGAATTTCTCTTCACGATTGAATCTCTTTTCATCGACATCACCGGAGGAGAATAACGCGGGACGGGAGGAAGAACACTCACCGGCCAGCACAGCGGGTCCCAGAGCGAGCGGCAGCGGCGCGGCGGGGGAGTCCGTGGAAGCCGGGGAGGGTAACCACCCCAGCTAACGACGCCGTTCAGAGCGCAGCATCGGCGTATATATAGCAGTTGAGATTTAGCCAGCCGGAATCTCCAACCTTTCCTGACTCTGATTCGGCGGGCTGAATCTTTGGATCCGGTTGCGCCGACGTGTAGGGGTATCCGCGGTGTGTGCGCGATGAGAGGAGGCGGCGCAATTATTTGCGATCGGAAGAAGATCAGGACCGGCGTTCACACCGTCCCCACGGCGTCAACGATCGGAAACATTATTCAACTCTGGTGTCGCATAAAATATTTCCGAGATATGGTGTCAACGAAAATAAAAAATATCTCCGTGTTAAACGCGATGTTCATTTTTTTTTCTGGAAAAAAGTTGTTAAATTTAATTACAAAACTGAATAAATGTCTATTCCCTTCGTTCTTATTGTCAATATTGCCGTTTAACGGCAATTTGATCATTCTGTCCCAAATTAAGTGAATTTTTTACCTTTTTAAATCAACGCTTAACAATTCATCTTATTCAAAAAATTTACGAAAATACAAAATAAATTAGTTAAACTTAAAATATTTCTAATAATGAATCATTTTGTAATAATACTTATGTAAAATTATAAGTTGTGTTGCACTAAAATAACTTTAATAATAAAGTAAATTATAATATAATGTATCATATTTATTATACTTTTGAACAAGATGAATAGTAAATATGATGCTAGAAGTGACAATATTTTGATAATCGTCAAAAGGAAAGTGACCTAGGTTATCTTGGCTTTTTTGCCTGCCACTTGGACTAATTTTTCTCAGCTTATCATGTCATCAGTTGCTTCGAAAGTCGCCGGGAGCTTTCCATGGTCAAATGCTGTGAACCTGTGAATGTGATCTCCGTGGGATTAACCCCCTTGGTTCAAAGTGTTAGGCATCTTGTCGCTATCGATATAAAAAATTGAATCACTTGCAATGACAGGTAGGTAATCCCGGACGAAAACGTGCGATGCCGACAGCATGTCGTTGTACACGAGGATGCCTTCGCTGGCTGGTACTATTCCGATACCAGAAGATAGAGTAAGTTGAAGTGAGCAGTTCTTTAACCGGCATCAAGCTTTCTCATCAAAAAGCAAATATACTTCCTTTTAGCAAGGAATATAAAGATGCGCCTCTTTGACCAGTTCAGTTTCAAGCCTCTTTTAATTTTTCATTTGTTTAAATCTGACCCAAACAGGAGAAAATATATAAAAATTGTTTGACAAGCACATCTATAACAGTAAACTCATAAAACTGTACTCTACATTGGAACGTGCCTTTCCGTTAGTTCCTGTTCCCTTCCATTTCTTCTCTATGAGTGCATATTCGTTAGTGAATTCTTAATTCACAAAACATGCAATCCAATGTAAGTGAAATATTCAGCAGATGATGATCCACGAATTGCTTGGCGCTTGATTGCAACTATGCCACAGGATATCCTGCAGAACATAAGACTTTTTGAATATCCAGCACATGGGATCACATCCACAGGACGCTGAGCAACGAATATGGACGATAACTAAAGATAAATAAACCTGACAGTGTGGCTTGTGAAGCTATTTTTTGAGTCTCAGCTTCGGGATAAGCAAAAACACAGCTCGTTGCATCGATGTATGGCAGCTCTCGCGTTCCCACTAGTCCATAGCATCCCGTGCTGGACTTCCGGCCGTGAAGACTCTGCAAATTCCGTGTTGTTTCAGGAATTTTGAAAGATCAATCAGTACATGGACAATGGCAGTAAATCAGTCGTACAGTAATGGTTCTTATTACTAAAGTTTGGGTCGTTGCAAAGGAGCAGACGGATTCTTAATTCAGGAAACTGGGATACTGCAATTCTGCAGCTGGAACAGCGAATCGGTCGCTGAAAAACAGCAAGTGCGATGCACTAAACACATGGCCAGGTTTGCTCCGGATCCTCGACACAAGCACATGTACATAAATAGCAACAACTTCGTGTAGTTCCTATGAAACGGAAGAGGCATCTGAACGCGTAAAGAATTCAATCTCAGAAATCAGAATCGCCTATAGGCCATGAGGGAGAGAACAACAGCCTTATTACGTTATAGAAGCGCAGCGAGAAGACGAATCATCCCCATCTTATTCTTCTCGGCCTGAAGCAGGCCCCATCTGCGCCACCGCTTGCGCGCACGAAGTGTGACCACGCCACTGCCGCTAACCGCAAGAAGTGGGGAGGGGCGGGAAAGCCAGCACCTCAAGCAGCATTGAAGCCAACCCCACGCCACCCCCAGCCGAGCTCTACGCCGCCGCTAGAGAGGAACAGAGAGACGAAAGCTGAGACTGACGGGGTAACTGGATCCGGATGGTGGGTTGTTGTGCATGGGCTACAGTGGCACCATAATCTCAGCCTGTTCGGGCCCACATAACTATCTTGGGCCAAGCCCAATCTAAGTCCAACTGGACATTCCCATGGTCCAGGAACATTCTCAGGGCAAAATATTTGATGAACCCAACAAGACATTTCTCGAATTGTAAGACAGTCCTACAATTTATTTTCCAATTTTTTTTTCTCAAATACACACCCCTGGGAGAAAAGTTTTGTTACCATGCACTAAATTATATCGCAAAAAAAAAAGAATGGTGCGCACTGAATTAACAAACACCAAGTAAAACAAAAGTTGTGGGGAAAGGTCGCTCGGAAGGGCGGGAAGGAGCGTAGTTTGGGCTGGTTGTATGGACCGTTCTCTTGGGTTTTCTAAAGTTTCATGGGCTGTGGTTTCCAAGACGATGCTGCTGAAATTGGGCTGGCCCATCAAAGGAGTCCAAATCCGGAACCCCATCACGCTGCCCACCAACGATTGATGCCGCTTTAACACAGGCCGGATCAGACGCAGCTCACCCAAATCTCACATAAATGATTTCCAATACTAAAAATAAATAGTTAAATACTCCCATAATCCATTCCCAAAGCAGAAAAAATGGACAGCAATGTGCATTGTACAATCTCTCCCGTCCAGCGTCGATCCAACGGTCGGCGTTTCCCAACGGGTCCCCTCTCGATCTTTGAGTTACTTCCTGCTTCCATCGAGTCGCCCGGATGCTGTCAGGGAGCGGGCCCCACACCGTGCCCCTCTCCAGTCTCCACTCTCCACCCGAGCCTGTACCCACAAGTCCCGCACGACCGCGCTGCTGCCCCCCGGTTCGATCTAGCATTCACGACCCCGCCGCCGCCGCCGGGCTGGAACCCTAGCCTTCCGCCACCATGCCGCCGCGTCGCGGGAGGGGAAGAGGGAGGGGGAGGGGCAAGCAGAAGGCGAAAGCCACCGATGCCGAGCCCGTAGCGGAAACCGTCGAGGTTGAGGTCGAGGCCGAGGCCGCCAAGCCCGAGGAGGAGGCCCCCGAGAGCGACGGCGGCAAGGAGGAGGAATCTGAGAGCGACGACGGCAAGAAGGAGGAGTCGGAGAGTGACGCTGAGGCCAAGGAGGAAGCCGGCGAAGACGGAGCGGAGGAGATGGATGCGGAACCCGAACCGGAAGCCGACGAGGCCAAGGCGGAGGCTGATGTCGGATCCGCCGAGACGAAGATCGGAGCTGACGCCTCGGAAAAAGAGGATGAATCGGAAGGCGAGGAGGCCGGCTCCGAGCACAAAGCGGATGCCAAGGATGCTGATCCGGAGGCCAAAGCGGTGGTGGCCGACGGCGAGAGCGAAGGGGATGCCGACAAAACCGACGACGAGAGCGAAGAGGAAGCCCCCGAGGCCGGTGGCGACAATGAAGACGCTGGGGAGAACTCCGACACCGAAGTTGATACGGCGGATGAAACCCCGCCTCCATCCCCTCCTGCCCGTGGCCGTCGCCGTAAGAGAGCGACCACTCCCGACCCAGCCCCCGAGGAAGACGAAGCGGAGGAGGCGACCCCTGTGCAACCGAGTCGCCGGCGCCGGCGGAAATCGGGCGGCCGTGGAGACTCCCCACCTTCACCGCCTGACCACCTCCGGTGCCGCCGCAGTGATGGGAAGAAGTGGCGCTGCACAGGCCGTGCGCTCCCGACAGTCAGTTTCTGTGAGTACCACTACGCCAGGGTCAACAAGAGCAAGAAGCTGCCAGCGGACAATGAGGTCCTTGCTGTCACCCTTCAGCGGCAGAAGAACATGAGGAAGGGTAGGAGGAGAGCTAATCCCCCGGCATCCACAAGAAGTCTCCCGAATGGGCTGATGACGATCTCACCAGGTAGCAGTGGGCCTGCTGCTCTGTCGCCTGTGACAACTAAGGTTGGTGTTGATATTCCTGCCCCGATTCAGCGGTGCTACCGCTCCAAGAATGCTGAGCCAAGTCCGGTTGGTCCAGTGAAGGTCATCTAGCTAATCTTCAATTGTTCTCCATTGTTTGTTTAGTTTGCATTGTTTACTTTCTGTTGGCTCCTAACGTTTGTATGGATTAGGTTGTTCCCCACAGTATGGCAAAGGCAACACAGAGAGCATGCCATCGTTGTGGACTGAAGAAGGCAACACGTGTTTCCAATTGCAAAACTTGTGACAGAAACTTCTGCAACAGCTGTATCAACAAATGGTAAGTCTTTGGTTTACTTGTCACAGCTTCATTTGTCCTCTTGGTTGCCTTGCATCTTTCTGAACCAGTACACCACGAAGTCATGCTTAAGATCCTAATGTGCGCTTAGTTTTTTATTTCAAACTTCACTCCCATCTCCCAAGTACTGAGAATTTGGTTGATTGAATGACTTAGTGAATTTTATGTTGTTTGTTAGTGGGTTCTGAGGATGTGGATCTCGAAGAAGAATCGATTATGCTGTTTGACTGAAGTTATTATCTTAACTTTGTGTAGTCTTGTCATGCTGTAGTTGTGATCTCAATCTTAGCTTTACTTTCTGTTCAGTTTATTACCCATTGCTGAAGGAAACTAGAGCTATGTTCCACTAAGGCTGTGGCTTGCTCATGATCTTTATGCTGTGCCTTAGTTTCTCAAGCATAGTTGATTGTCGAGGCTGGGAATTCATGTGACAGAACCTTGATTTCTGGTGTCCTCCTCTTTTACTTTTTCTGTTTGTTATTTTTTCCCCTTTTATTTCCCCTTTTATTCTCTCTTTTTATTTTATTTTTCCTTTTTTTTGTCTTTTATCCCATCATGCTTTGCTTTTGGGATTTTGTCTGTAGCCTACCCCAACTTGCTTGGGACTAAAAGGCTTTGTCCAAAACCATCAGCAGTATATGGAAACTAGTTAAATATGGATTGCTGGTAACATTTCATGATCTTAAGTTTAGATAGATACATGTCATCTTTCATTTTTTGTTCTGATTATTTGGAGTAGCAAATATTGTTTGTGCTGCAACTGATTAATTTGTTATGTGGTATATATTATCAAATATATCATCAGTGTTACCTGAGAGTTTTTTTTTTCATCCCAGTGCATGTATTTGTGTATTTCATATTTGGGGACACCACCATGGAAATATAACTTATTATGTATTGTATATGTAGATGGAGCCTAGATCAGGACCACAAAAAGTAGCATGTGTGCGTCTATAAGGCATTCAAAGTCTTTATATCAACTATCAAGGTTGATAATCCGCGTATTGCATGCTAGCTATTAAGCACGTTTTGGATCTTCTAGATTTTATTCCTGTAGGTTCTATGTGCTTCGATACTCATTTGTTTTCCTCAGGTGGGGTGTCATGGGTGATAAATCCGTTTATTTTTTTATTTTTCATAGGCCCTGTTTGGCACAGCTTATTTTCAGCTTATTCACATAAATAAGCAGAAGCTGTGCCAAACAGAAAACTTATTTTACAGCTTATTAGTTCAGCAGCTTCTCAGAATGAACTAAACAACAGCTTATTTTTCAGCTGCTTTTCACCAACTGGAAAAATAAGCTGCTTTTTTATTAAGTTCTAGCTATACCAAACAGGGCCATAGATTAATGCATTGATGTTAATTCCCTCCCATGAATGCCTATAATTTACCTGCAGTAACTTGCTAATGTTTATGGCTAGTGCATGCTTGGAGGTTTAAAGTGTTCAAATATAATAATCGATTTCTTTCTTTGAGAGATAAAAAATCACTCTCAATGATGTTTGATTACTATAATTCAAATTGATAAATTAATTAGAAAGTGTGTCTAATTTTGGTAACAAATATCTGGATATTCTATATATCATTTCACTGAACTTAGTTACATTTTGTCCACTAAACCATTGAGCTTGATATGCTTGTAATTTTGTTGCAACCTGTGATCAATCATTGTTCATTGTGATGTGTGCTTTCAGTCCTTGTAAATTTTTGGCCCTAACTTTTAGCAACACTACAGGTATTCTGAAATGTCCCGGAAGGATCTAAAAGCACGCTGCCCAGTTTGCCGTGGTTGCTGCAATTGTAAACAATGCAGCCTTGGTCAAACCAAGGGTTCTTTTTGTAAGGTAATCTTTTTTATTCAATCAAACTGCATCCTGGCAATTTGACTATGCTATTTTATTGGTGGTGTTATATTGTTGGTGTATGTGTTGATCTCCAGGGATTACCAAGCGACCAAAGGAACGTACTCAGGATAAAAATTTCCAATCATCAATTTTACAAACTTTTACCAGTAAGACTTACCCAGGAACAGCTTGATGAATTGGAATTAGAAGCTAAAATACAAGGTTTGATTGTGCATATTTTGTATTTGGAGCTCCTGGGGTTTTTGTTTGATTTAATTTCTACTCTTTATAGAGACAAAAATATCTAATGTCCGTGTCCAAGTTGCTGAAAATGGCCAGAGTGAGTCACTCAACTGGTAAGTTCTTATATCTGTTGTCACTATCAGTTAAATACGAGTTTATAGCATCTCGTCAGTTTCAGTTCTCTTTCTTCACTTATATCATTGCATATAGTTATGCTGATTGTGATATTGTTTTATCAGTTTCATCGCTCCATACTTGTGTTGTACATCGCATGTTCAGCTTTATAAAATAATCACTAGGTTACTATCAGCTTAATAGCATTACTATTCCAGTATTGTCAGTTTTTTCACCTGTTCACACATATTTAAGGTCATCAAATGAAGCCTTCTTTTTATATTTGTATACTACGCATTATAGATGAATTGTGGAATCGCAATGCCTCTTCCGCATTGAAGCATCTAAGAGCTCTCTCTCTCTCTCTCTCTCTCTGCAATGCCTTTTGTGGCAGATATGCTGCTTTCATATATTAGTTAAATCTTTTTTTCGAGCAATATCATTTGTTAATTGAACTGTGATACCTGGGCAAGTATCTATTCAATGAGAGATCTTATCAAGTGTTATTTGAAAGCAGCAATAACTGTAAGCTCAAAGCACGCCAATTCATGAGAAGCTGCCCAGCATGTCCGTTTAAGCTATGCCTAAGTTGCTGTCAGAAGATACGCGAAGGAAATATGTTGGAAAGAACCCCTGAAGAAAAATTTGCACACAGGTTGCTGCAGCAAGAGTCTGTCCACGAGGATGGCAGCATCACGTGCCCATCAATTGAATTGGGAGGCTGTGGTGACGCAATGTTGAACTTGATATACGCATCCCCATCTGGCCAGTCTGAAGATGTCAGTTCAGGAGATGAGCTAGATGCTCAGGCTAATCACTCGGGAGTCCATCGCTCAGCAGTACCAGAGAGTAATGGAAGATTGTCATCTTCACAGGAGTAGAACATGCCCACGTAATCTTCGAAAATGTAAGTCTTGCAGAAATCCATCAATCTTTCAGGTGGGAATCTTCATAATTGAGGTAGCACATATCTTCATTCCGAAGCATGAGAATGTGGATACTGTGGCAGAATCCCGTAGAGGGTAGTCTGCTTGTTTTTAGTATTTGATTCTGGCCGATATGGCCATTGATTTTAGGTCTCTGACTTTGGGCATACTCTGAAGTAATTTCTTCCGTATTGTTCATCTTTGTCCTTAAAGTCATTATATCGGACACCTTTGTACATATGACTTCAGTATGTTGGGATCTCGTTAATTTAGAGGGTTTGTAGTATTCATTATTCGTAGCACTTTTGTGCTCCTCCTGTTCCTAAACCGACGTTTACTTCTAATATTAACTTTGCTTTATTCAACAAATTAATTCAAATATGTAAATTTATAATTCATGATTCAACAACTTTAACGCAAAAGCAAATTATAACAAAATATATATATTTTTATTGAGATAATGAAGTATATATAGGGTTGATAAAAGGCTTTGGTCCATGGATCTTTACACAAATTTTTTGACCCTTATTAAATCATAGTTAAAAAATGAATAGAAATTGAGCTTATCATAAATCGGTGCTCACTATAGTTTATTTTATTCGGTCTGTTTTCACTCTTAAATATATAA
>BCLH01000809.1:62791-76444 GCA_001602315.1 Zoysia pacifica
TTCGCGACCGACTCCTGACCCTACTCCTCAGAGGAAGAGCTCAGACCCTCGAAAGGGTCCGATTCTTCGGCAGCGGCAGCGGCGGTCACCTCCTCCGAGGCGGCCGAGCTTTGGCTCGTCGACGAGCCTCCCTCGGCCCTCGAGCCACGAGGCGACCTCGCCGCCGACTTTGCGAGAGAGGCGACGGTTTCCGCGCCCCTGAACAAGTAGTCCAGGAAGTCCGCCTTCGCTCTCCGCTTCCGATCGGTCCTCCTCGGCTCCGGCGCCGTCGTGGGTTTAGGCTCGGCCCTCCGCAGCGTCGGCGTCGCCGCAGAGCTGGTCCCGGCCCCACCGGCGATCACGGCCACCAGCGGACCCTGAGTGGCACCAAAATCAGCCCCCTGCAAACGACTACGACCCAAACGAAAGAACCTGCGCTTACCAGCTGACGGTGATCCCGGTCGAGGGGACGCGGCCCCCGATTAAGGCCGCTCTCGGCGTCTTTGAAGACGGCCGAGGTCCGGGCCAAGACTCCCTTGTCAGAGAGAGGCCGGCCGCGGACTTCGCAGGTCTCGTCGTCCGGCCCGTCATACTTCTCGAGACCATGCCCTCGGCGGCGCAGCGGCATGATCCGACGACGCATGGCGACGTCGAAGACCGTTGTCCCGGTCAGTCCTTGATCTCGGAGGAGCCGAATGGCCTCCAGGTGAGGTCGGATCGTCTCGACCTCGGCCGCCGAGAGCTTCGACTTCCAAGACCCCGTCGTCTGGGGCACCAGATCTTCAAAGGCCGGGAGCTAGGGGTCGGCGTTGTCGATGTAAAACCATGACCCCCGCCAGCCCTTCAACGAGGTCTTGAGATCGACCTCGATATACTCCTGGGACTCTCGAGTCCGAAGCATAATGCTGACGCCGCCGACGCGTCTCCCGACCCCCGTCTCCTTCGACGTCTGGAGGCTGGCGAGAAAAAAAATACCTCCACAGCAGGAGGCTCGGCCGAATCCTCAGATACGCCTCGCAAAGCGTGACGAAGACGGCGGCATGGAGGACCCCGTTTGGCGCCAGCTGGGGAAGTCGGGCGCCGTACTGGTTGAGGACCTCGCGGAAGAAACTGGAGACAGGCAGCCCTAGCCCGCGCTCGTGGTACGCCAGGAAGCTGACGATCTTCTCTGGCGGCGACGCGGGCAGGACGTGGCCGTAGCCAGCCACCGAGCCCGCCGACTCGTTCGGCGGGACCATCCCAACGGTGGTCCACCTCTCGAGCAGAGCGTCGTTGATGCACGATGGCTCCCACTCAGACATTTTTTCAGATGGCAGCGACAGAAGCGCGAACTACGGCGATCACCGGACCTAGCGACACTGCGACGAAGAGCGGAGCCGACGATCTCTCGCGCAGAGGACAGAGACAAAGTAAGGAAGCCAGTCGAAAGCCCAAAGTTGCCGCGTTCCTCCTTTTAAAGGACGCGGGCAGTTACAGCTCCTCCCACGATCGGCCGAGGAGTAACTGCTTGATCGAGGGGTCGCACCCCAAGACGCACCCCAGCGGTTTGCCCACGAGCCGCCGACGAGCGGGCCCGAGCTAAATCATGCCGTCTCCGCCGCAGACGGAACGGTAACAATTACTCCGAAGAGACGGTTGTCAGAGCACGTCCGACAGGCGACGTGACGCGGGGGCGCGAACCGTCGCGCCCACGACATCGTCCGATGGAATTCGAACCAACCGCTCGGATCGGCCGACGGTTCAAATTTCTGGGCGGCCCGATTGCCCTCCGCGTGGAGTCATGGGAGCCGTCCGATCCCCGTAACCACAACAACAGATTCGAATAAGGGGAGGCGACCGAACGAAACCCCCCACGCTCGACTGACCGACAGCCAAGGCCGCCGAGCCAAACCATACGTTCAGGCGCTCATCACGGCTAAGCCTAAGCGCGACGCTTATTATGAGCAGGAACCGCATCGAACCGGTCCGACCTAGGCGTCTTACTAAACAAAAGACCGAGAACGACCTCGGCCCGAGCTCGAAGGTCGAAACGATGCGTGCACGCAGAACGAAACCCCTAACGATCGGCTAGCCGACAGTCGAGGCCACCGAGCCAATCCGAACGATCGTACACTGATTATGGTCTTGACCTAGGCGAGGCGACGCTCATGGGCAAGGACCGCGTCGAAACCGGCCCTTCCCAGTCATCTCATGGAGTAAGAAAACCGAGGCCAGCCTCAGTCTGACCTCGTACGTCGGCACTGCCCCATCGGTCCCTCGGATCGCCTCAGGGCTCGGGGGCTGGGCCCACAGCTAAACCCTTTGCGATCGACTGATCAACAGCCGAGGCCACCAGGCCAATTCAAACAATCAGACGCTGATCATGACCTCGGTCTAGGCGTGACGCCGACCATGGATAGCGCCCAAAGCCGGCTCTCCAGACGCCCTATCGAGCGTAAGGACCGGGATCGATCTCGGTCCAACCTTAACCATCGGTACGATGCTTAGCCGATTCTCCAGATCGCCCCTAGGACCGGGTGTCGACACGGTGGAGCGGTTCCGATACGATCAACCACCGACGAAAGGTGGTCCGCATAACGATTCAGCTCACGATCGATCCTCTGGGTCACTCGAGGACTCAGGGGCTACGCCCTACGGGCGCGCTCATGCGCCCCCGTAGGAATACGACAAACTTTGGAAACGACCAGTCCGACGCCGCCTCAATCAGAGACCTCGAACGGCATCAGGCTCGAGGGCTACTGTCGGGATCACGTACCTCGGGTACCCAACAGATCGCTCTTCGACGGGTGAGAGTTGGGAGTCGGGCGGCACGGGTTCTGACCCCTCAGCGACGACCCACGGCGGCCATGTCTTGGCCGCGTAGGGGCGCGAAGACCCCGACCTCTGGAGATCGATCCTCGGGGGCGACCCCTAGGAGGTAGGTACCGCGTTATGGTACATTTACTCTGATGATCGGCTGCCATCCGTCTCGACGAGACAGGACGAGATTCACCACGGCGACACTCCAGCAGAAAGCTGCGACGGCTGCCAGACACGACGGGACAGCACTGTAGCCGGCGCAGTAGCGCCGGACGAGCATCATTGTACCCGCCGCTGCGCACGATGCGACGGGTCATGACCACGTCTGGACGGAACGAAATGATGGCGACAACGACGAAAGGGCACACCTGTCGGCGAGACGGCAGGATCTCGTAGGGCCCATTACTTGTAACCCTAGGGCCCCCTCCTATATAAAGGGAGGCCCGAGAAACGATAGAGAGGATGGTCGAACACCACCACAAGCAACAGCCACAAACACACGAAAGACAAACTTGAGCTCCATCAGAGCCCGGAGATCCTTGCACCTTTCCGAGCAAACACCCCCATTCACCAATGCTCTGGGTCCTCCCGCGAAGAGAGGATCTCGTCTTGTAATCTGTTCCCTGGACGTAGGGTATTACACCGTTCGGGTGGTCCGAACCAGGCAAAAATCTCCTTGAGTCTTCCTCAGACCGGGCCCTGGACGTAGGGTATTACACTGTTCGGGTGGCCCGAACCAGGCAAAAATCCCCTCGAGTCTTCCTCAGATCGGGCCCCTCAGAGTCTGAAGGCACACCACCCCTACGATCGTATATTCACTGTATCGATGATCAAAACGCCGACAAAAGGGATTAAATTTTTAGTCTTATATGGATAGTTGAAAAAGACTTACATCAACTTAAATATATAGAACTGGTTAAGAAGTTGAAAAGAGGGAAAAAGTAGCTGCCACGCGCGTCGAGCCTCACTGTGCGCCTATAAAATGGACTCCTCCTCTCGTTCTGAGATACATCAGAAAACTTTCACTGCTACAGCTGCGCTCCGCACTCTCTTCACAAGTCTCTACACGCACAGAACTGTCCAGCTATGACACCTGCATCGTTAGGCAAACAATTAAGTTTAACTTTTTAGGGAGCGCATTATTTGTGCGACTGCTCGTTTGTGCTCTCCAAACAACTACTTCGTATTACTTACAGAGTTTATGAGAATGCACTGCTTTAATTCTTTTTACATCGACTGTTTTCGACTACTTCAAACAGCTCAACATGTTCAAATTTTATTTTTATCCTGATTATTTTCAAAATATTTGAAATTTATTCGGAGTCGAAACAAAAATGAGCAGAGGATGTTCAAAATTAAAATAAAAAATAATTTGAATAATATTCTGATTATATTTTCGATTATCATATTTCATTCAAAATATTACCACATTTTTTTAATTCAAACTAATCGGAATAGCCTAGCAACCCACACAGCCCACTGAGCCCGACCCGCCAGGCGGCCGCCGCCCGCGGGCCCAGCGCGCCTGCTCGCCTGGTGGCCCAGGCGCCCTGTTACTTACAGTGAGTCACGTGCTGCTGCCGCTTTGATCGATATCCTCTCTTGACCACTTCATGCAGTGGTGGCATTAAGTTCTATCTCCACTGTTTATATTCAGATCTTAAACTTTTGCATTAAAAAATCATTTGTCCGGGCATCTTCTTCTTTCTCCGGTGGTGTTTTTAATTAAAAAATCACTAGCCGTTACGCATCTCTCCCGTAGCGTGTTTAGCCTCTATTTTATCCCGGTGACTACTAGTTAATTAATTATTAGTTTAGTAAATGTTTGGAGATGGAACTAATTATTAGTTTAAACTGTAGTGAAAAATCTATTTCACCACTAACTAATTATTAGTCTATATATACTTATTTGAGTACAGGAATAATAGTAAACTCCCTAACTGGTGAGTGTATTTAGACTTTTTGATTTAACTATGAATTGTTAGACTAACAGAAAAATAATTAGTTCATAGGTGAATTAAAAATTAGTCTACCTATTTAATTCACTAATTTAAAGAAAAGAGAACTAATTTTTAGTCAACCAACAATTAGCTCGAAATATCCAAATAGGACTTTACATACCAAGCTAGAAAATTATGGTTTATTCATTTTATTGTGAAATAATGTAAATTAAAAAAATACTTTAAACATGGCTTATTTATTTTTATATTTTATTTTTTAATAAGATAAATTATCAAATATTAATTTTTAAAAGTCAAAAATGTCACTTATTTACTTCTCTGTCCCAATAAAAATTTATTTTTAAAGTTTTGTTGACTACAACTTAAATCGATGATTTTAATAATTTTAATTAGTTTTAACAATATACTTGTAAATTATATATATTTTGAAAGTATTTTTTTTGATAATTTTAAAAGTATAAATGTTAAGATTTTTGTTAATTTAACCGAACCAAGAGTGAACAAAAAGTTACAAATAAACTTCTACTAAAGGTAGTAACTATGTGCACTTAGTCATTCCCTTAGTGAACAGCAACGGTAGAAGCTGCGAGCTAGAGAGAGAAGCGTGACAGCCAGGTGATTTTTAATTGAAAAGTCCACCGGCGAAGAGAGCAAGAGACATGGGCGCAAAACACGAAAGGACAGGTGATTTTCCGTTTCTAAATATTTGTTAATTTTTATTTTTTTACAAACTCTTTAACCACTCTTTTTTAAAAAAAATTTAACATATAAATATAAAAAATATATATTTTCAAAGAATATATGATGATAAATCTTATAATGTTATTTATAAGTTAATTAACTAAATAATTTTAAAATTATAATTAATTAAAATATGAACAATAAAAATCAGAATTGTAAGTATTTGTAAACAGATATCTGTAGATCTGAAAATAAATGGCTGAGAGATAGGAGTTAATGTCTTCTCTGCATCGAGTACTGTACGGAGAGGATATGGATGCAGTAGCTCCGTAGGTCGCAGGAGGTAGCCACCTAATCAGGCTTGAGGGTGCATCCGCGCGTGAGGGGAGAAGGAAATGATTTCTAGTTAATGTATATAAGATTTTGTATCTATCAAAAAAAATTGTAAGATTTTATATGTGAGACTATTGATATTTATATATAATCGATTTGAATTATTATTTTGCAATCGTTATGGATATATTTTCTATTTCGATGTTCTGAGGCTTCGAATTTCGAATATCCCAATTTCATATTCAGATTTCGATTTTTTTTTGTTTTCATTTCTATTAAAAAGAAAATATGAAAACAAAAATGATTTGGACGTTACTTACATCCGAGTACAGTGGCAGAAAGGACTAATAAAACAAACGCACTATAACACAATCAATTGCTAACAATTATTATTAGATTACGATTCTGTTTGGTACAGTTAGAACTTAATTAGAAAACAGTTTATTTGAAAAATTGTTGAAAAGTTGCTGAAAAGTAAGCTGTTTTTTAATTCATTTTGAGAAGTAACTGAACTAATAAGCTATATAATAAATTTACTAATTGACACAACTTTTACTTATTTATTAGAATAAGCTGTAAATAAATTATAGTACTACTAAAAAGCTTACATCATAACTCATGAAAAAAATATCCTGTTATAGCTTTCGCTATAGCTGATTTGGAAGCTAAGATATACTATTTTCATAGCTATCATTTAGCTACCGTAAAAAAAAGATATAGCCGGAGATAATCATTATTAGCTCTCTATTTAACTTCCGCTAAAGATCCAAACACAAATATACCGCTGAAAATGAGTTGCGCAAAGCTAGATCCAAATTAAAGTTGCAAATTAAAAAGTATTATTTCTGTACTTAGATAAACTTAACATTTTGGTTTCATGACATCTAACTCCCGCTAAAGATCCAAACACAAAGCGAGGGCCGAAAACGAGCTGCGCAAAGCCTTTCCAAATCGAAGTTGCAAATTAAAAAATATTTTTTTTTACTAAGATAAATTGACATTTTGGTTTCATGACATCAAATTTTGACCTATAATTTTTGTAAATTTAATAAATTTTAATTATATATATATATATTAAAAATATTAGCTAACTCGAGTGCGATGGTGGCTGTTACGCTCACGTTCAACTCTCAAGATGATAAAGATGTGTGCATTTTTTTATATATTTTGAATATTTATCTTATTTAAAAAATTAAGTATTATAACTTACTCTCTCCGATTTTAAATTAAACTCGTTATTGACTTTTAACATCAACTTTGATCATTCGTTTGATTCAAATTTTTTGATAAATATCATATATTTTATTATTATTTGATTTATTATTAGAGTTATTTAAATCTAATTTTTTTGAATAAAATGAATGATAAAAATTGACGTTAAAAATTAACGACGATATCACTTTAGCAACAGAGAAAGTATAGTATTTTTTTAAAAAAACGGCTAAATAATTTAACTTCCACTATAGCTAGATATAGCTTTTGTTTTTACCGAAAACCACAGCTAAATAGCGTAGTCCGCTATTTTTTTCTGGGATCATAACCCAGAATGCCGGCGTCGGACAAGAACTGGCCGAGAGCAGCTCGCGATGAGCCGCCATCCTTCCAGGCCATGGACGCGCCATCCCTGTGCTCCGTCACCCGTGCCCTGAGCTGCTTTCCTTCCTCTGACTCCAGGACCAGCCTCAACTTCGCCTCCACCTCCTCGGCGATGACCAGCCCCTGCTGCCACCCATCCACTTCCACGCCGATCCGCGCCTCCACCATGAACACCTTGTTCATCTTCTGCTCGGAGTACAACGGCCAGCAAATCATCGGCACGCCCGCAGTGATCGCTTCCATTGCAGAGTTCCAACCGCAGTGAGTCACGAACGCGCTTGTAGCCCGGTGATGGAGCACCTCGACCTGCGGGGCCCACAGCTTGACGACGAGGCCACGGCCTTTGGTCCTCTCCAAGAACCCATCTGGCAGAAGCACGTCGAGATCAGGGACGGCGTTGGGGTCAAACGTCCTCTCCGGGTCCTTGCTGTTAGGTTCTCGCACCACCCAGAGAAACCGGTGGCTGGACCTCTCAAGGCCGGCGGCGATCTCCCTGAGCTGCTCCTCCGTGTGGCAGATTGCACCTGATATCCCAAAGCAGAGGAACACGACGCTGTGCTCTGGTTGCTGGTCGAGCCATGCGAGGCACTCGTGCTTATTTTCTTTCGCCTTGCTAGGCGCCACGACCAGCGGCCCCACGCAGTGCACCGGAGGTGGTGTTCTCCTGCGATCATTGCTGCCGGCGAGGAGCCACGGGGCCCTGAGGGCCGCCACCGCCCGAGGCTCCAGCGACGCGAACGTGGTCACCAGGATGCCGTCGGCCTCCAGGCTCCGGCGCATCGCGTTCATCATCGCCTTGTACACCTCGCTCTCAGGATCCTGGAGGCACTCGCTCATGAGGTAAGACGCCGGCATGGGCGCCACGCCGTGGATGTCGAGAGGAGCGTCTCCAAGCTCCCCGAAGTTCGGTTGGCCCTGGTTTCCCGCGCGGCGGATCCACGGGATCTGGAGGAACACGGCGACCGCAGAGGCGTTGGTAGCGAAGAAGGTGTAGCCCGGGAGTCCGAGCTCCCTGGTGACATCGAGCGCCTCAACGGACGGCCCGTCCACCACCACGGCGTGAACGTTTCCGCGAGGCGATAAGGAGCGGAGGAACTCGCGGAGGCGCTCGTTGTAGCGCCGTATGGTCTCTAAGTACCCGACGATCATCCGCGCGTCGTTCGTGATGGCGGGAGGGTCATGGATCCGAGGGAGCCTGTTGATGACGACCGACGGTTTGGCTGACGCGACGCGTCCGACGGCGGCGGCCAGGGTGGCGTCGTTGTCCATGGTGATGTCGATAAGCGCGACCGCGACGGCGTAGCCCTCCTCCAGGAGGACGTCGGCGATCTGCATCATGGGCACGAAGTGGCTGACGAATAAGCCGGGGTATAGGACGACGGTCTTCTTCATGGATGTTTTGGGCAGCTGCTCTGGTTTAGCCGGAGGTCTTTGCTTCCGGGGAAGAAGGACGAGTTGAGACATGCTCACATGGCCGACCAATTATTTGAATGGTCTAAAGATAATCCTGCCTCTTCTTTCGCTCCAGGATAATCCCACCTTGGAACTATAAGCTATGGGTTGAGCACTTTCTTTATATGGAGTAGTTTGACAAAACTATACATAATTCATTAAAATTATCACGAAACTATAAATTTATTCCACAATTTAACAAAACTATAAATTTTGTACTGAATTTACAAAACTATAGCCTTAACAGTTACTTCAAACGGGTTAAAATTGTAGCTTATAATGACCACAAAATATATAGGAGCCTCAGATAAGGAATCATAATTTTTTCTATAACTGCAAAAAAAAAAAAAAAACTTCCCAGGATTGTAAGCGAGTGCTATATGGAACAGTCTACCCTTTTTCTCTTTTTTACAAAGAAAATTACTCACATACACATACACATACACCCCTATGTCAGTCAAAATAGATGCCTCAATTTCACCTAGTAATTGGTGAAATAAATAATAACCATTAATACGAGCACACATGGTAGTAGGGACGGGGTTTGCCTGACGAGCGTCTCACTCGCTGCCGTGTGGGGGCGTGCTCCATCGTGGCTCCCGCGCAGCGACGTTCGTCCATCAGACGATCGTCGGAATTTCCGGTTTCGGTAGGTAGAGAAACTGGATGTGTTTCTATCACAATTACAGTACATGATTGAAGTTTAGTTTGCCAAATAATTATAATTCTCTCCTTCAAAGATATCATTTAAGGCCTTTGTTCGCGTTGGGGTTGGCGTTAACGGTTAATCCACACCAAAATAAAGGGCGACCAATAACGTGACAAATAACTGAAGAAGTGTAACCAATTCAGTAACTTAAGGTGCTTTTATTTGAGTTGGAGCTTTCAAATTTTTAGAAAAATTGGCCCGTGGCTAGTTAAAAATTAGCTGATGAAATTTAGATGTTAGCTTTCATAATATACAATTACTTTTTCTGCACGCACACACTAAAAGCTGAAAAAATAGCTTTTAATGAGCTTTTTAGCTTTTAGTTTATTTCTGTAAAAACTAGTTTTTCAGTATTTTAAAACAAGTTTTTTAAAACTTTGTTTGTTTCAGCTTCTCATTTTTTAGTTTTTCAGATAAAAAAACCAGCTGAGAAGTTAAAACAAAAGACACCTACTCTTTATCAGAATAAGTGTCACTTCAGATTTAAATAAAGTCAACTATTTTCAATTTGACTAAGCTTACAGAAAAATGTTCTACTAGCTCTTATTAGGAGATCTCAAAATCTATTTTTTTTAATAATATACTTATCTTATATATGAGTATTATTTTTTTTCTAATATTTTTGTATATATAGTATTTTATTAAACTTAATGTACATTAACTTCAACAAATAAAAAGATACTTTAACAGGCCCGTCTCAACGGAGGGAGTAGTTGCCAGCGAACAGCGTTCTGAATCTGATTAGTGCCCTCCGGCAGTCTCCAGTCTCCATCCGTCCATCACTATAGGCCGTCGCTCGAACGTGCCGGGCCGTGGGCTGGCCCAGGATCTATTTTAAGGCTAAGCCTTAGGCATGGTTCACTGTTGACTCGAACAAATTAAAACACTCTAGCTGTACCCTCCAAACATAGTCATTCTTCAGGAATCAAGGGGTTAGCTGAAGCGCTGAACTAGTGTGACGACGGTTCTTAATTCAAAGATAAAATAAAGGGTTCCTAATTAATTTGGATGGCCGACACGGCAGACGATGCCAAAAAAAAAAATCACGAGAAAAAAGAAAGAGTCTTATTATGGTGCATGTAGTTAATAATAATAACTTTTCATTTAATTCAATAATAGTTAAAACAGAAAGGTGTCTACCGAAATATACTCCAGTACTTTTAAATTGTGAATTGGTAACAAAAATAGCGGAACAAGTACTCATTTTAATATTAATTATTGGGATTAATTGGGAGAAAGGAGGTCCCTCTCGTTACTCTGCACCTGACAAATCTCGAAAAATAAGAACTCCAGGAATTTTAAAAGAATCATACAGGAATTTCAAAAATTACTTCAATTTTATAAGAAAAATGTTGAAAATAAAAAAAAATTCCCGTGTTTGGATTAGACGCTGCGGCGCCAGCCAGTGGCCGTTGTCGGTCCCCGCTGCCGAACCCCCACAGCTTTTCGCTCGCTGGTGCGGGAAGAACGAAGCGGGGCCGAGCGCAACAGGCAAGAACAGGACGCGCGCAGGAATCCATGGCCCTCCAGCCAGACGAAGGCTCTGGTTGTTTCGCTTCTCAGAAGGCAGAAGCTGAAACAAATGAGATGAAGTTCTGAAATGAAATATTTGCTTTGAAAAGTTGAAAATCAAATTTGTGATAATATAAATTAAAAATTAAAAAGCATATTTTAAGCTATTTTTTAAATTTTTGATGTGATGAAAAGCTAAAAATATATTACGAAAATTAATATTTAAATTTTATCGACTTCTTTTTTTAATTAATTATCAAACAGTTTTTTTAAAAACACAAAAAAAATCCAAACAAACAGGCTCGAAAAGCGGGAGACGAGTGATGACGCTAGAGAACACACAGGCACAGGCTCCGACGCTCGCAGGGGCAACACTACCTAACTTATGAACTGTTCCTTCACTCGAGAACCCAAAGCCGAAAATATCGACCTCTCTCTAACAACGGTCTGGTCAGATTTGAGAAAAAGGAAACACCAATCAGCTCTCTAACAGCGAGCGCATCAACCTGGAGTTCATGGAAAGCTAATTCACTACTACTACTTGATTCACAAAAGCAAGTGGTAAATAACTTACCCCAGGAGACGACTCGGACGAGAGTCACGAGATCAGGTCTAGGTTCATAGATACCCTCATCTCCTTCGGTGCTACTAGCTACTCTGTCTCCAGTCTCCAACCAGCAGCAGTCGCATCCACTGATCCACATATCTTCTAGGAGTAATACTCACTCACCACCGTGCAAAATAAGCTAACAACAACATCCTAAGCTACAAGATCGAGACCGTATCAACAAAGCTCCATCCACCGCCGCCCGCGACGTTTACAAGAACACCGGATCCCACCTGACCATCAGGCCGAGCGCGAGGCCGAGGAGCGCGGCAGCGATATTGACCGGCGGCGTGGCGGCAGCGGCGACGCCCGAGCTCGCGTTGCTGCCGTGCTCGAACTGCAGCGAGTCCACGGCCAGCGGCATGTTCTCCTGGTCGGGGCTGCACCGCGGCGGCGCGTTGCTCCTGCTCCCGCTGCCGCCGCCGCCGGAAGACCCGGACTCCGTCGGGTGCGCGGCGAAGAGCATGGCGCGCAGCACGGCGGAGACGGTGGGGATGTACGCCGTCTTGTTCTTGGCCAGCAGCCACGTCAGGCCCATCAGCTGGCAGTCCCGGCCGAGCATCCGCCGCGCGCGGTCGCCGCCGGAGACCTCGCGGCTCACGTTCCCCTTCAGCTGCGACGAACACAAGCAAGCTGCGGGTTAGCTAGCTCGCTTGAAGAAGAAATGCAGTTAATGTGTTCCATGCAGGGACGACGTTGTTGCAATGCAGGTTGTTGCAGCTTGCGCGAGGTTGGTGGGCTCTGTTCCAGTACTCGTCGTTGCGTTTGGCTTCCTCAGCCACCCCTCAGTAAATGCTACCCATGCACAACAACCAGTTCGTGGCTTCGTGCCCAAGCACAAGCTCATTCGATCCTATCGAGCTATTTGGATGCATTGCTCTCGCTCCTGGACACCTGATTCCACTCAACTTCATCAACGCAAGCAGCTTAACCGTTTCATGATAACGGAGGACCTCAAAATTGTCCACAGCTTTCAACGTTGCAAGACCACAATGTGGTGGGGTTAACCAACTAAGACATTTCATAATTCAAAATGCATCGAACAATATGCGGTTCAAGACTTGCTGTTCGATATGAATGTAATGTACGTGGCTACACTTCCAATATATTGTTGTCCTGATACTAGTTCAGTGTAGCTTCACTTCCAACTCTTTTCTGCAAGGCATATGTAGTCCTATAATCAACTGACAGTGCGGAACACTACGTAGCTATAATGGGGATTGCCATTTCATACGGTGCTTTCAGAAAGGCGACTTGAGTATCTACTGGCGAATGACTATAGCGATCAGCTGGAGAACAAGGAGTTGGTACATTTGAGCATTGGAAACAATGATGTGGTTAGAAAGAAGCTTTGTGGGAAAGGGGATCTCCGGAATGCTATAAAAATGGCGTCTTTTGCTAACTCCAAAAAGGAGCGAAGTGAGAAAGGCATCAATCATAGTGCCGCGCCAAGGTTGCTCACGAGTTGTTTTTTAATGGACTGATGAAGCAATTAGACATAACTTGTCGAGCGTTATTCACTGACTATGTCTTTGCAACATAAATCATCAAACTTGAAATTTTAAAATGTGTCAGGTTGATTAACAAAGAAAAGTACCATGAATCCAGTAATGAGAGATAGGGCACAATGTAATATTTTTCAAAAATTTGGGAAATGCGGAAAGAAGACACACAATGAAGAAAAGGTGAACCAAAGCAATGGCGCTGCGGAACAAAAGCAAGCAAGAAAGAAGCTCACCTTTTGCAGGGACTTGACGCAGCGGGAGCAGCCGGAGTAGGAGGCGTTGCGGCAGCTCTTCTCCAGGTCCTTGACGGCGGCGGTGGGCGTGGCGTTCTTGGCCGCCGCGCCGCCGCCGAGGGCGAACGCGGCGGGGCAGCGGAGCGAGCCGATCTGGTGGAGCCGGATGCCGCAGAAGCAGAGCACGGTGTCGCACGTCGCGTTGGGCCGCGGCAGCGCCACCCCGCGCCGCTCCAGCGCGTCGCCCAGCGCGTCCACGCACCGCTGGTTGTCGTACGGCACCATG
>BCLH01000809.1:76493-99858 GCA_001602315.1 Zoysia pacifica
GCGAGGACGGGGCAGCACCTGCCGCGGTCGAGCGAGCCGGGCCCGCCTCCCGCGCCGCACGCCGCGGCCACGCCGCCGAAGAGCTCCGCGGAGAGGTCGAGGTGGCAGGGCGGCGTGGAGGATGAGGCGTTGGACGGTGACTGGGCCTGCGAAATAGGGAACGACGCCGACGGTACGTCGGAGGTGCTGGCCGCAGTGATGAGAGTGAGGAGAAGCACGACGGTGAGGTGTGCCGACATTGCGGCCGGCGACGAGGTGGCGGTGGTTGTGGCCGAGAGCCAAGAAGGGTGCGGTAGTGTGTGGGCAACTGGGTGGGCACTCGACACTGACGAATGTGTTTTTATATAAGCGACTGGGAAAGAATGTCTGTTTGTTTTCTCATTTCAGGGGTTCTTGGGGTTGGGGAGCTTTTTTTTTTTTGCAGGTCTAGTCATTTGCTATCTGGTGAACACTATTGTCGAATCCACAAAAACAAATGTAACCAAAAACATGTACTATTAGATGATTTTTTTAGGCGTATCTAGAGGATAAAGGGTTGGGGTAAGGGTACCAAAAAACTCTTGATTTTGTTTTTGGGAATGTATATGAAAATTGACCGAAAAATTCAAATAAATCTTTGCATTTTTTAAAAAGGCACATACTACAAGCATGTTTGACTTTCATCCCTTTTGAATATAAAATCGTTCACATTTTAATATCTAAAGGACTTTGTGCAAAAAATGTCTACAAACCAAATGATCACAAAATTGTGCCAATTTGAATTCTGTAGAATGAAAAAAAATTAGCCCTTAATTCCAAACGGTGGCCGCTTAAGCGAATGAGTTTGTACAACAAATTATTGAGTAGGCGAGAGAGCCCATGCGTGTGGTGGGTTTGAGATTGCGGTTTTGATTGGTCAGGATCAGGGGTGTTACTGTCATTACTACTCTTGCTGTTCTTTTTTTTTTTCTGTGGCATGATGATCGGAACTCGGAAACCACAAGAGAAGAGTATGGTGTGCGAACGGGGTCCAGAGGATGAACAGTGACAGAAATTGGGGGATATTTTCAGACTTTCAATCTGAGATTTGTGCTATGAACAGTGCCTCATCTACATTAGCCTAAACGGATACTAAGTATTTTTTTAACCCAATGCTACAGTATCAATTCAGGTTACTGTAGCATCATAGGACCCGGACTCGTGTTGTGCTGAACGGCAGGGAAGGGAGCAGCAATCAGATGCAGCCAGGTATAGTACAATAATTCCCATTCACGACTGGTCAACTGCGAAATGGGTCCCACACTGTCAGGAAAAATAAAACTGACAAGAACGTTATCTTTTACTACATCGAACGTCATGTAAACTGCATTATCGTACTAACGCCTACATTTTAAATAAATTCGTACTTTGAAACAGCATTTCGTTTGTTCGTGTGAGGCTTCACGGGAGCATAAGTCGGGAATCATGGAGTCCGACTGTCCGTCAAACACGCATGGTGATGGTGGAGCATGCCATTTCCCGTTCTCTGTTCCTGGCTTCCTGCATCAGTGGCCAGTGAGAGCGACGATCCTTGCCATTCTGATTGGTCAAAGTGAAAAGTGAAAAGCATACTACTACCACTCCAACTTTTGTAAAATACCTTTCTGTGAGAGATCAGAGTTAGGAGTAACTTAATGGACACACTTCTGCATCAGTTTACAGTAACCCTGATCGTCTCAAAAAGGTTTGAGCCAATGCACCAAGATTCAAAGAAAAGCGAAAAGATAGCCACGAAGCCAGAGCCCAGCCAGAGCACAGGTACTCAGGTCGGTCACAGACTCGCAGTTGAGACAGGGAAAGAGAACCTTTTCCCAGCAGCCGGGCCCCCGTCTCACCTACCAACCCCCTTCACGTGAACGGATGCTGCCGCCGGAAACAGCAACCTTGTCCGGTCGCGCGAATGATCCGGTCAATCGATCCTCACGGGCTCATCCTTCTGTATCTTGCATTTTGTTAATCTGCTACTCGTAAGACCGATGGCAGACGCACAGTGTCCATGTCGTCTGGAATCGGGAACCGGTGGGAGTTCCGGTGGGAATCCTCTGAACTCCGAGAGCTCGACTCGATTGTTGTTGGCTCGCAACTTGTGGCGTTCGACGTCGTCGGCCACGAAAGTTTTTGATTTTTTAGTCGCTGGATCGATCTAAATTTTTTTAAACCTCTTTTTTATCTTATATTTTTAGCTGAATAAAATGAATTATAAACTTGATTCACAATACTTATTAGGTGCCTACTTTCATCTCTAGCCACGGCGGTAGCCCTTCAGAAATGGAAGTTGTCATGACTACCTGCTGGCGCCTCATTGGTTTCGCATACTTGTCGGCACGTATGTTCTTGCGCAGTTTGAAATCCACCTACTAGGTCATACTTCCTCCGTCAAAAAATGTACTAAAGATTTCTACATTTCCCAATACAAAATCAAAATCAAACAAAAAGACTATTGTACTCTCATTTTTTAAAAAAAATTCTCACTCATCTAACTATTCTTTATTTATTGCGTGTATACTCTTCAAATTTTTATATTTTTAAACAAATACAAACTGCTTAAAATGTTTATATCGTTGGACGGAAGTAGTATTAACTGGACCGCAAACAAGACAAGCATCAATCACAGCATCATCAACATCTACCGCATATGCATGCGCAGCGCGAATCCTTGTGGCGATTTCCCTTTTCCAAGACTTGAGCTGGCGCTTTGCACCTTTGCAGCTTCTCCGCTAGACCCTTTCGCCCGGGACGCTAGCTCGCAGCAGGGAATATCAGACGTCAACTCAACTGTCAAGGATTCCGCCTCTTGTCCTAGATCTTCGTGCTAAAATGCCATTAGGGGCAAATCCCTACTAAATTTAAAAGCAACATTACCATCAGGACAAGGCAATATTCTATTATAGCATCCTCATCGGAGGCTGCTGCAAGGAGCCTGCCCTGCAATGCAGGCATTCAGCTGGGAAACTGGGAAAGGAAAGGAACCCAAGACCTTGTGTGCCTGTTTGTCAGCTAGCTGCGGTCTGCTCTGTTTCATCCTTGCCGAGAGGCGCCGAGCACTTGTCTCTAGCGGCAGCGGCGGGCACGGGGACGCATAACCGACCGGCAGGGGTTACTCCGGCAAGGGTTTGTTTATTCATGCGTTGGTTTGGACGTGCCCTGGAGGGAGGGGAGGCGCTTGTTCAGAGCTCACGTCTCGTGTGTGGTCCATGAAGTTTGGCGAGGTAATTTGTCTGGGTTCATAATCTTGGATAGGATAGTCATGTGGTGCAGACACGGATGGATATACGGAGTTGTCTACTGGTTCATAATCTTGGATAGGCATGTGGTATACAGAGATCATTGCTGGTTTCTCAGAGTCGTGGGCAAAAACATTAAAAAAAATTTGGACGCAGAGCATCGACGAGGGCGACATGCTTGAAAGAGAAAACCAACTCAAACGTGTGTTCTGTTGCCACTAACCAGCAGCGACCATTGCCTCAATCCGTTTTTGATGCCAGGATCGGCTGGAGATGGTGACACCGGCCCGGATAACCAGATGGAGCTCGGAATTCCAGCCTTTTCAGGTCGGCTGACCGAAGGCGACCCGGACAGCCAGTACGAGTTGATACTTTCAACGAGCCGCTGTCTACAACGTGCAACCGGCTTTAAACTGTAATCTCTCTATTTTTAATTTAATATCATCATTGACTTCAAATATTAATTTTATTTAAAAAATTAGTTTAAATATGTAAAATTTTAAATTGTGATTTAAATAACTCTAATAATAAATCAAATTATAACAAAATATTTAATATTTACCAAAAAAATTTAATAAAATAAATGATTAAAATTGATATGAAAAATTAAAAACGGAGGGGGTAACCTTTAGCGCCGGGGCGCCCAGCTTCACATCACAGACCGGCATCACCTCTTGCGCCCAAGAGGTACGCGCCATGTGGACTTTCCAGCCTCTCGATCCAAGACAATCAAACTGGCAGGCAGGGAAACATATCAAACTCTAGGTGCCAGTGTACCGTCGCTGGATTCAATCACAGTACGGCACCGCAGATAACTTAGTTTTCAAACTTTACCACCGGAATTAAATCACTAAGCACAACGCGACGAGACCGTGAAACATACGGAGTAACTAAAAATGCTTTAGATAAGAGTGATTAGAGACAGGCAAACAGCAGCATATTCAGTACTCGTACCACTCAACCGTCTCATCACAAGTCTCCTCACAATTTATCCAGAAATAAGAGTGAAACGTCGTGAATTATCTCATTTGATCAAGAGTTTAAGACCGGAAACACCGGCAAATATGTTATCAAAGAACAGAGTTTTCTGCTAAGGTATATTTCTCTAAAGTCAAATTTGTACAATAGACGACACGGCAGAATTCTCCTTGATCAGCGCTGTAGCGCTTGGCCTCAATGATTCCTTTGTAGTACTAATATTAAGTGTTCGTTCCTAAATAGAGCGGGCAGGAACCATAAATAAATTTTGAAATGATCCCATGGTTGACTGCCGAGAGAGGGGGGGGGGGGCAAAATTTTCACACTGAAGGTAACCCAGTGCAACAAGTTGCTTGCAGTGCTACTTTCCAAAAAGTGGCAGAACACAGCGCATAAGATTCAAGATTAACTAATTCCGAGTTGCTTTCAGTAAGATGCCTAAGCTTCCATGGATCATCTTCCACAGATGCTATGCATAAAGAAATATCTGTTACAGAGCAAGGCAGTGTGAATTAGACATTTCGAAGTATACTAAATTTCAACTTATCACAGCCATGCTACGAAAGAATAAAAGAAAAATACAACTAAGTCGGCAGCAAAAGGTAGTGCACTGAGGTTGCTAAATCGGCCCCAACAAAATCCCAGAATAACCTGCTTCTGCTAACCATTATGGAAAATGCAGCGTAACTAATGAAAATGCATCCTCCTAATGGATCATATGCCAGCTCCCATCACATAGGCTCAACTTAATTTATTATTTTTTAGGAATTAAATTATATCGAATCATGTGAATGGTAGCTTATGCAACATCCAAAACTTAAGCGAAGCCAGAGTAATCAGTTGTGCTATTCCTTAAAGCACTTGGTGTCCTAGAACCAAGCCCAGAGCATCATAAGGATTTGACGCATGAGTCTCTTTCTTGGATGCAAATTTGTTTCTACTAATCTATTGCACCAAAACAACACATTATTAGACGAATGTGTCTAGCAATAAGAATCATTGTTACCTGATACTGCTTTCCTATGAGAAAAAGTCAAGTGGCTGCTTTATATCCTTATCTAGTAGTAAAGTCTTCAATGTGTGCATGATATCAAAGCCTGGGTCTAGCTTGCGTTGCCATCCCTACAAAAATAATGCCATGTAAGTATTCTCCCAGAAGCATATAGAGGTAAAGTTGATCTTGGGCAAAGAACATTCAATTATTATCAAGACTTTCCATCCCAAACAAAGGACTGTTCAATTAATATGTACAAAAAGGGTACTCAGAACTGGCACTATTCATCACAAGTTTGCATCGCAAATGTGATGCTCACAAAAAAAAAAAAAACCTTAAAAATTACAATCTCATTTGAAGTTTTATCATCTGAAACATAATTAGATATCATCATATTCTTTTGCTCATCGTGCAACAGTTCGATTAAATGAGGATGATAATGATTTTCACCAAAGTGATTTACCTCAAGAACCAAAATGGTAACCATAACTGTACAGATGTTGCCATCAATGTTGACTTTGTGGCGGCGAACTGTGTCAAGCAATTGATTCATGCATTCAACAGGATGAAATATGTCCCCTTCAGGCGTTCCCCAGAACGTAAATGTCTTATCCAACTCCTAAAAGAAAGGGAAAAAAGATACTGTTATTCATGAGAAATTGTCTTAAACTGGTACTGCCTAAAGTCTGAATAGTCAAAAATGAAGATGAAATTGAAGAAGCCTGGACTAATATAAACAAGCAAAAATCTGCAAAAGAACATGCGCGATAAACCATATGAGTTAAAGCCAGCAACCACGTGTATCAGCATACTTCAGGAGATGGTCATTCCAGCGACCAATAATATTTTATGCCATTAGAGCCTCTTATAGACTAACAAACTGCTGCTGGTGTCTAGTATCATTGTGTACATTTAAAATAAAATTATTACTGAAAATTCTCTTTGTCAGTCTAAAACAATTATCTACATAAGAACATAAGACTATCTTGATGCAATATGAGCATGACCACCATTCTTTTATGGCATTGAATCCGTCAATGAACAATAACAGAGCTTTGCCTTAACTCTTAAGACATACTTAACAGCTGGCAAAAAACGAGGCTAATTGTATTAAGATACCATATATAAGCAAGAAAAATCAGATTATAAGTAATCTCTAAATTTCACTGTTCTGAAGGATGGTTTTAAACTTTACCTCAGTAAAGGCCACTGGATCAGGACAGCTCTGATTTTTTGATAACTTTAGGGTGCAATTAGCAGCTGTACGACCATCTCTGGTAGCCACCGCCTTGAAGAACTGCTGTAAGTTATCACGGTCACCTCGTGTTAGCTCGGCAGTCATGCCCACATCAAGAAACACAATATGAGGCTTAGGTCGGAAAAATCTTCTCCTTGAAAGCTTGCTCTCATCTACACGGACAAGAATGTTCCCAGGGTGCATATCCGCATGAATAAAGTTGTCCTCCTATATAATGCAGATGCAGAAAAATGTTAAGCATTCAAATCCACAATATCCACCTCATACAACTGCACACAAACACAAATTTTAGTATAAAGATAAATATGATATATAAGAATTTGAAAATGCACGCACCAGAAGCATCTTCAAGAACGCATATGTCCCAATATCAGCAAGATCTTTTGCCATTCGAGTATTTCCTTTTATTTCTTCCATAAAATGAGAAACGCTGTCTCCATTCTCAAATGTCTCAACAAGAACTGACGGATGCACAAGGGGATATAAGGGCTTTGGGAAAGAAACATGTCTCCATCTGCGGAAGTTGTAGATAAAACGGCTCAAATGAGCAGCTTCCCTTGAAAGGTCAACTTGAGACATCATGAATACTGCAAACTGGCGAACACTCTCATCCAGCCTCAGCCAGCTCAATCCAGGGATGACATTAGAAAGTTTAGCTACAAGATTGATGAGTACAAAGTCTTTCTTGATTGATTCACCAACACCAGGATGCCTCACTTTAACTGCAACATGCTTTCCAGTCTGATTATTTCTAAGAGTAGCCCGATGTATTTGTGCAATGCTACCAGATGCTACAGGATTCTCCTCAAAAGTCTCAAATATTTCAGAAAGCTCACGGCCAAATGCCTTCTCAATGGCAGCCTTGCTGTAAGAAAAGCCATGCGCTGGGGCTGCACTATGAAGCTTTGCGAGCTCAATACAGAGATCACTTGGAAAAAGATCAGGGCGTGTTGCAGCCCACTGGCCCCACTTAATGAATGCTGGCCCAGCCTTTTCAAGGGTCCGCCGTACAAGGCCAAGCCACCTTCTTCTGAACGCAACACTGAAGCTATCAGCAAATGGAGCTAATGCAGTTGCTGGGAAGAACAAGAACGCCAAATGCACTGCTCTGATAAGCAAACTGATGCCCTCCCAGATTGACCAGACCATAGATGATAGAAACTGACGAGTATCTTGCACCTTTGTGAAAATGCCATCCATCGTGGGCATATACTGAGAGTCTGCCAGGACAGGCCTCGCAATTGCCATCTTGCTGAAAACTAGAGCCATGACACCAGGGACAATGTGGAACCTCGTGACGGACAGGCTAACAGAACAAGCTGCTCGGCTCAAGAGTGGAAACCTGGGACCTCTATATGTGTACGTGTTACTGAACCTCTTCCATGCCAATTTTGCTCTCTGGGTTGAAGATGATCTTGTCACAGCCTGAGAGACTGCATTGTAGCCTCTGGACATCCCAGCCCTGCACTTGTGACCATCAGCTCTCTTCCTGGCAATGACCTTGTAATGTGAGAACATTCTCGAGAAGACAGCTGGAATACTTCTCCTGGATGAAACTTCATTGTCCGTCGCTGCTGAGTAGTACCCGCTTCTGTGGCCTGAATTGGAAAATTTTGCTGCTCGCCTATTTGTTCCCACCGCCAACAGCCTGCTCATAAGAATAGATATGTCAACAATTTGCAAGTTCTCGACCTTAATTAACACTTCCAGAAATTTAACGTTACAGGTTGAAAGGACAAATTATGCCCGCAATAATCAGTGATTCAATATATCATTCGACAATGGCAGCAAAATAACATATGAAAATTGGTGAATTTTGCATTGTGACGCTTGTCAAACCACTAATTTAATCTAAACTAGAGGGGTCAACTGATCACAATCCTCTATTCCCAAACCTAGCTTCGTGAATTTATAGAATTAATCTAATCTAGAAGGAGTGCTTGCAACGAACTAAGCGGGCCAAAGGCAAACCCAGAGCTACTCAGCACTCCGAATTAAGCCAAAACGCAGCCGCTCGCGACAATATCAGAGATTCAGAAAGCCCATCCCTGCAACCTAGCATCATAACAGGAAGCAGAGCACCGATCGAGTAACGAGGAGAGACCGAGATGGAGCGCACGCACCTCTCGCCGACCCCCAATAGCCGAAGCATCGAGGCAGCCTCCTGCTGCTGCTTTCACAGGATCAACCCGCCGCAGACAATACAACCCCTTCCGCCCCTTTATCTCCCTCACCAAGCCCTAGAACGCGACGCCGCGTAGATGCACGCGCGTGTGGGAACGGAGCCGGACCAGGGAGAGAAAGAGGCCGGGGGATCGGAAGATTTCGGAACCGGGAGGAGAGAAGACGAGAGGCGGCGGCGGCGGGACACGAGATGTGTTTACGTTGTGTCGCTCGCCTGGCCACAGTACTTTTTTATTTTATTTTTCTCGCTGCCCTTTTTGCGGAGCGGGGCGAGTTTGTTCGTTCGGGATATTTCGCTTTCTTTCTTGGGCAGGAGGGCATCCACGAGGGTTTATTCCTAGGCGCGCCGACTTGGTGTGCAATGCAAGCCCAGTCCCGATCCAAAAAAAAAAAAGCCCAGTCGTGCCGGGGCAGATGGAGACCAGTGGTGCCAAGTTGGAATTGGCATCTCGCTCCGTGCCGAAGCTATGTTAACTAAACAACGGAGCAAATTCGCCTCAACAAAAATGTGCCACTGTGCCAGTCGGAAGACTTGGAAATTCACCGGTTCAAACATGTTACCAGTACACAGTTATAAATGTTGCGCGAAATTGGGTAGGTTTGTGAGAATTTCCAAGCTTTCAATTTCGCTCACGTGAGGCACCGCCCTTGGAAAAGGAACCACGAGCCAACCTTTTCCTCAAGGAAAAATAAAGGACTATAAAAGGGCTATAAAAGGGTTATTAGAGTTGTAGCCCAGCCCAACTCAGTCGGCATGATATACCAGTAGATCCAAAGGCTACAGCCCACCAATATTTTCTTACGGATGAGGCCCGGCCCAATAACGTATCACCTTTGGGATAACATTACGGCCCATTTCAATAGCCCTCGGCCTGTAGGACGACCAGCTCTTGGGCCACGCGTGGGCTGCATAGTTACTGCCTGACTTCACTTGCTAATCACGAATCGCAGTACTGCTGCAGACCTGCAGAGCTACGTTTTCTAAAGCAGGAAGCTTGATACACGCAGGTAGAGAATTTTGAGCCGGAGATCCGAGTTCTCGAGTGTGAAATTCGTAGCTGAAACATTTGAATTTCGTCCGGAAATTGACTTCATTTAGGTTGAAAATTAATTAACCAGAGTGCCTACCCAGGTCCCTCCAACCACAAACTGCAGAATCTCACGTGTGCTAAATGGACGGCTCCCAACGCTGTGATTTTTGAATTTTTCACGTGGTTCGCCATCAGAGACCCAGCCAGTGCACCTCTGGACCAGCCTAGTATGAACGATATACTAGCTGTTTGCCGGTTACTCGTAGTAGGAGTAGATCTGAAGACCATCGACCACATATGGAAACTCATGATTACATTGTACAGGTAGTCGTCTTTTTCCATCGACCACTGATTTCGTACTTGCTTTCTTCTTCTTAAACAACACGTTGTCACACACACACACACACACACACACTCACAAAAAAAAAGATCTTCCGTAGGTCCTATACGGCGATCCCTTTCGCTTGTCGATCTAAAAATGGGAGGGGGGAAAGGCACGGATCAAATTCAAAAGGCAGCAGGAACGAAAGCTGATCCCTTCCGCACTAGCAGCATTACAGAGAGACTACGAAGAACACACCGCACTCTGTTGGGACCTCCATTTTCTAAGATTCCCACTACGAGAACAAGTCTTCATCTAAAAAAAGGCTAAAACATTGTAACATCCCAAATTTCAGGGCTAAAAATGCGTAATTTAAAATTTTTCTAACAATAACCCTTACAATTTTTTCTTTTCACTTCTCACCTTTTCTTTTCTTTCCTATTTCAAAAGGTAAAAACTCCACTAAATTAAAAATTATCTAAATTGAAAATTTCACAATATTAAAATTTGAAGTGAGACAAGGGAATAACTCCGTTTGCCTTTTTTTCTTTCCGTTCGTTTCCAACATTTTTATTTCCAATTCTCTAAAGCCTAAATCTAATCAATTATCCTGAAATTCAAGTCCGCTCAATTCCTTTGAATTCAATCATTTTTAATTTTGAGCCCATCGAATTCCTTGAATTCCAACCACATCTAATTTTTTGAACTTTTTGACCATGTTCGAATTAAGTTACTCTTTTCAAATAGCCATTTAAACTCCGAATTTTATGGATAAAATCTATTCCGAAATTGGAGATAATCCTAAAACAAAAGTTGTTCATCCCGAAAAGTTCTTCAACCCTGCAAAATTTCATATTCATCGGAGCTCGAAAAGTTGATCTTTTGGGAGCAAAACAGAAGACTGTCGCTGAAATTCAGGAAAGTAGAAAAATAGGAAAAAAGAAAATCCGGCGGGCCCACTCATCAGCGACTTTCTCCCTTCCTCTGTCTTCTTCCTCGGCGCGCCTGGCCAGCACATCAGCGCGCGCGGCGCCACGCGCCCTGCCATAAGCCACACGTGGCTGCTCTGCCGCTTACCAAATTGCCACGGGTGCGCCACCTACCCCTCGACGTGCCGCTACGAGCTAGAACGGAATCGAGTTGGCCGCCCCGTTCCCCATTCGGTCGCTCAGCTCCTAGAGCCGACCACTGTCGGGCTGCCGCTAATCCACCGCCGGTGCGCGTCATCGCATTCCTAGTGTGTCCGAGCACGCAGAGAGGACCTCTGCGCCGCCGCATCTCTGTCTTGCGCTCAGAATCGATGGCACTGCGCCACCCCCTGTCTCGAGCCGAGTCGCCGCCGCTCGCCATGGTCCACCCCCTGGCCGGCCGTTCCGAGCCGACGAGCAGCACCACCGCGACCTCGTTTACCACTGAAGCTCATAAATTTGGGCGGCACCGCATCGGAGCCACGCCCCCGCCGAGGCTCGCCGTCGAGCTGTGGCCGCCTCTGTCGCTGGCCTCCTGTGGTGCCTCTCCTCCCTATCTGAGTCCACGACAAGCTTCACGGCACCGCCCTGCCTCTCTTGCGTCGAAATTCTGAGCCGCCACGGCTGCTCTGCGAGCTGGCGCCGTCCGCCGTCGCCACGCTCTGCCTCTGCCCTGTCGTCCGCACTCGCTGCCTGCCTCTCCACGGCCGGCCTCCTGCGAATACTCTCCGACACTCCTGAGCCCGCAAAGAGGTACCATACGCCGCCCTCTAGCTCCTCCGCCCGAGCCCAAGGCCGCCCTGGCCTTTCGGCTGCCTGGTGCCACGCGCCACCATGGTGCGCCGCCCCCCTGCCGTCGCCAACACAGCTCTGCGCCTCCTCGGTTTCCTCGAGCCCGTGGTGAGGTTCAGCGCACCGCACAGCCCTTCCCCCGCCCAGAGCCCAGCTCCCCGACCGACTAGCCGCCTAAACGCTGCCATGGTCCACGATAGAGCTTGTGGACCTGCTCTCTGCCATGGTCCACAGGCCGTAAACCCAGCCCACCACTCTCCAAAATGGTTCAGTCCTCACGGTAAAAACCCCACTGCCCTTAAAATCGAATAAATTAGCCCCTGCACTTTAACCTACAGCACCTCGATCTTTTCCATGTTTTCATACAGGTCTAAGTTGGCTTTTTGGTAATTGTAAATTGGTCCTTGGCAATCTCGCGTGTCGGCCACCCTAGCACACCCGCACCGAGTTAGGACACGGAACAAGCACGAGTCTTGGACACACGGTTGCCACCTGACCCGCTCACATGTGTCCTAGGACGAGGACACGGTCATAGCCTCGTGTCCCTGAACACGATCACAGTTCTCCCGTGTCCACGTGTCCACGGACACGTCACAGTTTTCCCGTGTCACGGACACGTCACAGTTTTCCCATGTCCACGGACACGTCACAGTTTTCAAGTGTCCACGTGTCCACGGACACGATCACAGTTTCCGTGTCCACGGACACGTCACAGTTTTCCCGTGTCACAGACACGTCACAGTTTTCACGTGTTCACGGACACCTCACAGTTTTCCCGTGTCCATGGACACGTCACAGTTTTCCCGTGTCCACGGACACGTCACAGTTTTCACGTATCCACGGACACGTCACAGTTTCCACGTGTCCACGGACACGTCACAGTTTTCTCGTGTCCACAAAAACGTCACAGCTTTTTCGTGTCCACAGAAACCCCGAACTTTTCTGTGTCCACGAAAACCCCGAACTTTCTCGTGTCCACGAAAACCTTGAACTTCCACGTGTCCACGAAAACTCCAAACTTTCCCATGAACCCCGAACTTTCCCGTGTCCACAAAAACCCCGAACTTCCACGTGTCCACGAAAACTCCGAACTTTCTCGTGAACCCCAAACTTTTCCGTGTCCACGAGAACCCCAAACTTCCACGTGTCCATGGAAACCCCGAACTTTCCCCGTGTCCACGTAAACCCTGAACTTTCCCGTATCCACAAAAACCCTGAACTTTCTCGTGAACCCCGAACTTCCACGTGTCCACGAAAACCCCGAACTTCCACGTGTCCACGGAAACCCAAACTTTCCCGTGAACTCCGAACTTTCTCGTGTCCACTGACACGATCACAGCTCACATGTTCACGTGTCCACGAACACGTCACAGAACTCTGTGTCCACGGAGAAATCCCCGATTCTAGGCACCTGTGTCCAGAGGCCGTGGACACAGGCCGAGCCAAGTGTCCACATAGCTTTTGCCAGTTTTCGGTCACAGACCAGCTGGCAACATCACCACGAGATTCGTCCCCTGTTTCACGCCTACACACACACACCCGACAGCTGTGGACACATGCCGAGTAGCATGTCCACGGGGGAGATTTTCTATTTCCCATCGTGAACACCTTGTTCGCCTCACCACCGCTACACCTTAACTAAGTTTTCAGTGATCTTGGTGCCATTGGAACCACTATCTCAAGCTCTATCACATCGAATCATCCAAACATCAGCCAACATCCGCTCTTGCTGGTTTGCTTTAATAGTAAGTCATTCGCTGTGTTTAATCGTTGTTCCTTCTTTTAGTTTTATCGTTGTTAGTGCAAGTCTTTAACTATGATGCATTCTAAGCATAGATTTATAGTAGCTAAAGCACGCCACAGCATAATATAACCTCATTATTTAGCACACCTTAGTATGCATACCCATGTTAGCACTAAGTAATCTAGTCTAAGGTTAGAATCATATGATTAATAGTTTAATACAAATAGCTAAATAATAAAAAGTAAGTGATTACTTAGATGGCAGCCTATAAGCATTCTGTCTTGCATTCACCCACACATGTACCACTTGCTAGTTTTAAAAGTCTAACTATATACATTAAACTAGGTAATTGATCATTAATTACCTAAAGTAAAACACTCAAGTGGGTACAAACTAGATAGTTAATGATGATAGTATGCCCATCACCGCACCAAAAGTAGTACCATCTACTTAATGTAGGAGTTCAATTGTATAATATAGTCAAGGAACTAGTCACCAGAAAGCACGTTCAACACATCAGCACACGTTAGTACACGTGTCACCTACTCGCACTAGCAGCATAACTAGATAGTTAATAACTAGATACACAACCACCTACGAGGATGTTAGGAATAAGCATATGCTGATTAGAATACTTATGCATCTACCTTGTATTAGCACACACTAGTCCACGTACAATCATAGGTCACGTTCACATATTAAAACAATGGCACTTCAATATAAGTACAGATCAAGGATAAAGCAAGTGCACAATACGCATGTACAACTCATTCATGAGCCCATTTCTCAGAATCACACACCGTGCACTCACGATATAGCTTAAGCACTAAGTATCAATTAGAATAAATCTAATTGCCAACAAATAGTAAATAATTCTAAATTATTAAGGTATGCACAAAATGTCATAAACTACACACCGCATTCCTGTTCGTACTAACGAGAATGCATGTTAACCCTTCACTGAACCTCACTCTAAGTCAATAGGCACCGCAATATACATGACTTACCTTAAGTTTTTCTCACGGTGTTATCTGATTCTTAGTTGAAGTTCTTTGGATTTTATCGCTCATTCTTGAGTTTTATCTCTTTCGCAGTAGTTTTATTAGGCTTTTCTTTCGCGTAGATAACGTTGAGTGTAAAGAAGAGTCAAGCCTCAAGAGGAACCAGAAGGTCTACGTAAGAAGAGAAGCTCGTCGATTGGGCGCGAAGCCAGATATTGAAGATTGAGATCTTGAAGAAGAAGCCTCCAACCTCAAGCTTGAAGATTAAGAAATTTGCAGGCAAGCTCTAACCTCATATTGGAACTTATATTTTGCTAATGCTCCTATAGTGCCTATTTATTCTGCTATGCATAATATTTTGGTTTGAAACATTGTGTCAGTCATAATTCTACTTATTTTTATGTATTTATATTTATGTCAGTAACTTGTTGTATAGATATGAATACCTTCTTTGAAAACCATTGACGAAGTGTCTTTGATAGCCATAGAGATCCTGTTCCTAGATAGTTTTACGGAACGAATATTATCTTGTACTAGATCTGCTTAGGACGCCATTTACGGTGCTCCGCACCGCCGCACCATATACCATTAATTTACAAAATGAGTTAAAAGAGTTTGGTGGTGTGAGTACAAATAAAAGAGGGTGAGATTAGAACAACTGGTGCTAGGTGAAGAGGAGATGTTTCTGGCCGTGGTGTGGGGCTCGGCTCACCTGAGGTGATGGTGATAGGTGTGTAGGCTTCGCTGTGGTCCACCTGCCGTGGATGAGACCGCCACTCCTGTCATATAAGGACCGGTTCGTTAGCCCTCGACTTAGTAATTCCCGTGCAACCACAGAACCTATACATTTTGGACAGGACTTATTTCTTCTACGTATTATTTCCACATCGAACCACTGGGGGGTCGGTAGTGAAGACACAAGAGAACAGGAGAAGGGCGTGAGATGACTCGCTGCCTGACCTTCGACGGTAATTACTCGCTTCACAGGAGCGTAAGCCCGCGGATATAGCCCCTAGTTTGGTAATACCCGGAGATTAGAGAGGACCAGGAAAAGGCGTGAATGCGGTGTATATTCACGACCCGGCTCCGAGAATGTACCGACGCATCATCGACGGCCTAGAAAACCCCGAGGAATGGCCCCTATTTGCACTTTGGGTGGAGTCTGTGAAAAACTGCGTAGATGTAGGATAGGCATTTTGCAACTCTAATGATCAGGAGTAGCATTACAACCTCTGTAGAGTTAAAAATCCTTTCAGATAGCCCGTTGTCACGGTATTGATATGCTACTGTTCGAACGCCTACAATTAGATTTTTTATACTGTCTTGATGTGTGAGTAGGTGTAGCTACCCGTGTTTTAGAAAGTATCTGGAGAGGATAGTGAAGGCCCTTCCAGTTAAAACTTAGGATCTGATGGGAACGGTTTTTACTTTCCTAGGTTCAACTTATTAAAATATGGATAATAAATGCTTTTACTCTTTTTTAAAATTTTCTGTAGTGAACCTTGCATAAAATTAGCTTTTTGACAATATAGAACTTGCTGCCTTATCTTTGCTACAATCAATGTGCATATATATTTATACATTTGCTTAGTGTTGGAGCTTGCTGAGTATCTTATGTACTCACCCGCCTGCATTTGTGGTTTTAGACAGTGAGGATCGCGTAGGTGTTGTGCTGGTTTTGTTCTGCTTTTCAAGTCTGCTCGTGGATTTGGGCTTTAGTATTTCGCTGCTTGATCTGCTTTTAGTTGGTCAACCGATGTAGAATTGTAGAGATCTTTATGGTGTGGCTATTAAAAGTTCTGTCTCAGTTTAGTTTTTTCTTTCGAAGTATGCTTTCGATATACATTCTGTTGTGTTGTGCATATCAGTTATTGATTCAAGAACTGATAGGTGTATCACAGTGTATTTCGAAAATGGGTTGCGACGACAAATATCTGAGACTGTAACATCGTTTGACCATCCAACAAAAGTGTAGCTGCGTGGTGGTGGCGACCATGCACGCAAGCAGCGGGAAGAATCCCCCAAATCGCTGTAGCAGTAGTCACGTTCCACGGTGCAAAAGTTAGGGGAAGCCAGCGTACCCGGGTTCCCTTCTCATCCATCTGGTAGCGTCCAGCCAATACCTTTTCAGATGTTCGCATGTCCATGGGGATCGGACACGGATCGATCACGGACGCATCCCGCGGCCGCTTCCTTGGTCGGCCGGGGGCATGGAAATTAACCGACGGGGTTTGCCATGTCGCACGCACGGGTCAAAACCACCGCCGCCGGCCCGGGGCGGGGCTGCGTACTCAGACACGCATGCGCGCGCCCGGCCCCGTCTTTCACCGCGACTCCGCGACCACCGACCCGAGAATTTTACTCCGACGAAAACGACGCCGCGGCGTCCGCGTTCACGCAGGCACACCACGCCGCGCCGATCGATCGAGCCGGGAGCCCGTCACGGGCCGGCCGAACGCTAGCTTCTGCTTCGCTCAGCTTGCTCTCCTCCGCGCTGGCTGCGCCTGCGCGCAGGTCAACCTGCTCAGCGCCGCTCGCCCTGCGCTGCGCGGTGCAGGCACGAACAGCGACGTAGCATGGGCGTGTCGCGGAGCTGGCGCACCACTTTTCCGCTGGCCACCGGCCTGCCGCGCGCCGTACGTCGTGGTCCAGGGTCGCCGTCTCCCTCCGCCTCCTGTTCCTGCTACTGCTAGCTGCGTTTCTGCGGTCGAGGAAAGCCGGCCAAGCGCACAGGTGTCCGGACCTGCTCGAGTCAAACCCGCAGCCGATGTATAGGACAGTAGGAGCGCTCGACAGTACTAGTGTGTATCGGAGAGAAGCATACGTGGAACGGCCGAACACTCGACCTGTCGACTATCACGAGTGTGTCATGCTTACAGTAGCGTGATGGGTTTTCCGGGCTTCGATCTCCGGCCGCCGGGGGCGTAAATGAGGTTTCAATTAAGCATCTCTTTCGCGCGTGTCTACGGGCCGCCGGCCGGTCGGACCTCGATCTCTTCTCGTCACGTATTCCATGATTCGACGAGCGATCCTGCTGATGGGTCAATTTCTTCATGCACGCGTCGCCATCAGCCCATCAGTCAAAGGAGAGGGGCGATTCCACTACACCGGCTGTGGACGACGCGCGCCGCGACACCTGTGTACCTAGGCTGGCTAGAACGACGCGACGCGGTTTTCCTTAGCGGAGGGAGTACGCCGGCCCACGGAAACCACGGCACGGCGATGTTCGCTCGCCAGCCCCCGGGCGGCGATGATCCGTGGGAGGTTCGTTCGTGTCGACCCGCGGGGAGGTAACCCGCTGGTGAAAGTCAATAGCGAAATTGTCGTGTTTTTCAACACTGTACTGTTTCATTTAATTTTATAAAATAGTCTGTTAAAATAATAACCACATAATTTTACAAATTTTTGAAATACTCAGAATATATCAATTATTATTGCATAGAATAAAACTAGTTAAAAATAGATGTTCAAAAAACATAAATTATATCTTAATACTCCATGTATCCTGCAAAAAATCTATCTCTGAATTTGGTTGATTGTGTTTCTTTCTTCTATCTGACCCATAATTTATATGCATTTACTAAACTTAATAACATAAAATTTATAAATTTATAATCGCCATGAAAAATATTTTCATAATACATAATTTACGTGTTCATAAAATTTACCAATTTTGTAAAAAATTATTAAATAGAAAAGCATAGGAAAATTAATCAAACATAGAAATAAACTTTTTATAGAACAAAGAGCGTAGAATACACCAAGAGAATTGTCAAACTAAAATAATGTTAGATGCACAGTATAGATGTAACTGAAAGTTATATTATACTGTATTCTGTACATGAAAGAAAGTTGTGACTATTTAATTATGCCACAGTTGAAACAGATAAACATAAAAATTTAACAGAACCAAATGAACATAAGAAACTTCTATCTTAACAGAAATTACATTTCTTTCTTTTTTAATAGTGATTTTTTTTTTGTTTTGCAGCAAACTGCAGGAGTAAGATAAAAGAGCAGGCAACATATGCAATGATAAGAAAACAAGCATATAGATGATGAATCAATATTTGCAATGATATTTTTGAACAAATACAAAAAAAATATGCATATTGCATAAGTCTTATGAGTTTCACTCAGAAGTAAGCAAACAACTATATTCATATAAAAGAAATATATTTGCTTTCAAGATGGCATAGATTCCTTTTCAAAAATAATTTTGGCATCATCATATAAATTTAATTGAATTAGAAAGTTCAGAGCACAAAAAATGAAAAATGAAAAAAAAAATTAACAGACAGAAGTTTTTATTTTCTAGGAAATGCTCAACAAAAAAGCGGGTCTCGATCAAACAAAGGTGACAAGATCCTAGGCTTTCTGAGAAATTTTTTCTCGCTTAGTATAGTGATCAAACGCCATGCTGAGGTGCATCACTTCCATTACAAAACAGGTCTTAAATGTAATTCTCAGTTATACAGAAATTTGGATCATCTCAACAAAATCGAAAGCAAGTTGAGTTTTATTCTTCAACTTCTGAACTCAATCAGCAAGCTTTCTAAATTTTTCTAATAGAAATAGTGGAAACCCCAAGCTTGGATTAGCAAAGGCGGATAAAGGTTATGACCATTGACCAAGTAGAACACAAAGACGGCGGATAACTTGGGGAGTGTCCGCTGCATCTGCACGGATGCGTCAACAGTGCTGATGAGATTCACCATGTTGGTCGTGGACCACGGTAGCTGACTCGGAGGGTAGGGGGAGGACCTCCTCTGGCGGAGGGTGAGGCGACGGGGACGGGACTGTGGGATTCAGTAGGACAAAGGGGGGTCGTGAAGAGATCTAGGTCAATCGCCGGCGCCCATGTCTTTCAAGGTGTTGGGGTAGTTGGCAACATGAGAGGCAAGTGCCGAATCTCGACAATGCCGGTGACTGCGGCGATGGTAATTAGGAAGAGGAGGTTGCCACGGCTGAGGCGTGGCTGAGCGGAGGCATCGTGGACCGTTGATTTTTAATCCAACGGTTAACATTATTTTAGCTGACGTGGTTTTGTAATTTTAGAGAGAAATCACGTGCTAATATAGAAAGATTGGGGGACGGGCGACGCGACAGCGACGGCCGCGCCCGCGCGCGGAGGTGGCAGCCCACGCGTCCCCGCCGCGGCGCGCCGGACGGCGGCGATGCGACGACGTCGCCGACTGATGCGCTACGCTAGACGACGTGGCATCGACCCTCACGTATACATCACCAGCGCCGCCGTGGTCGCGGCCGGGTTTTGGCCCGAGCTCTTGGCAGATGCACGCACCCAGCTAAAGCAGGGATCGATCAACGCTGCGCTGCTTGCTTCAGTTTTGTCCCCGTCCCGCGGTGCGTGTGGCTCGCCGGCGCCGGGCCTGCTGCGGGCACCGATCCGTTTTCAGCAAGTGAGCGACGTGCTGACTCTGCCTTTGTCCGATATATCTGTCGAAAGGTATGTACTGTACTAGTAGTGTATACGGCGTACATCTTGGTCCAACTTTCCCAGCGAGTGCAATGCCATCCACACGTTAACTCGCACACTCCCATATCTGTAGTTATCACGAGTAATAGTTTGATAAATAATAGAGAGGTTGACATTACACTATATAATTTCTTGTAAATGCTGTACTAGGAAGTCAAAAGCTCACATCAACATATTAGCTCCATTTTCATGGCACATATTTTGTGGCCGGCTTCATCCATCGTGGATTTGATCAACGGCGAACTGATCTTAGCTCCTGAGTTCTGAAGTTTGTCTGCGCCTACGTTCATGATTACGTGCATGCAAACCGCTCGTTGATCGACTTGCTCCACGTGGAGACCGTGAGATCTTGTTACGAGTTTGGCATGCACTTTGGACACACTTGTATTAGCGGATTGGCCTTAGCACACATCGATCTATAGCTAGCTAGGCAGTAGGCACATGCAAACTTGCAAGTCATTGCCAGGGTTTTAAAAACCGTTTGAACCGCGGAAACCGCTCGAGAGCGGTTTAACAAAAACCGCAAAAACCGCGAAAACTGTTACAAAAACCGAACAAATTCAAAAATCAAATTTTTGAGAGAAAACCGAACGGTTTTTACGGTTTATCGAGCGGTTTTTACGGTTTACTTTTTTGAATTTGAAATCAAACCAGTTTGAACGGTTTTTCAACGGTTTTTTGGTAAACCGCTTGGTTTGAGCGATTTTTGAATTTTCAAATTTTCAATTTTTTTTTAAATTTTTAAAACGAAAACAGTCAACAGTAAAAACCGAGCCGCAGCGATTTTGTGAACCATGGTCATTGCACAATGAGTCATGCACGCATTTACCACCCCACGGTCGACCGTACCCCACACGAGGTTACATCAAGTCATGCCATATTCTTGTTGATCAGACTTAAAAGTAACTTCCATCAACAGAGATTTTTTTTTTCACTCGCCAAACTCAACAGGACAGTTTATGCAATGCAATTACAAAACGCAAAAGGCTGGACTTTTTTTGAAGTTATCAATTCTATTTTTTAAATAAATTGTGTACCACTATATTTCATCATCAGTACTTGAGCAAGCAAGTCTGTACGCTTCTCATCATATGGAGCAGCAATCATACAAATTGTTAGTACACTGCACACCGTTCATATGCTACTGATCAGGTTTTTTTTTTATCGCATCCAATAAAAATTATTGCTTATCATGTGACCCATCAGTGACCTTGACAGTTACTGGTGTCCATAATATTATTTTGTTTTTCCTCCGTCCTTGTGTCAATTATCTGCTTCATTTTTATTAATAATATATGTCTGCTGCCACGCAGCGAGGCCCCAAACAGGTAACAGCGCAGCAGAAAGAAACAAGCAGATACGAGACGAATAAACTGGTAGCATTCTAAGAAAAGCAACCGGAGCGCGCCCTATTTTTCTTCACCGGAGACAAGGCCGTGACGCATAACAAGAGGGACAGCGGCCGTGCCACCCAATCATGTGAAGCCACCTCCGCCACACTGACACGCACAACAAGTCTAGCTTAAGATCGAAATGGCAAACGCCAACGCGATTCAGGGGACGACGAAGGTTTCTGATAGTAGTAAGAGCAGTGATCGATCATGCATCATGAACAGGGTAGAACAGGTGGTACAACAATCCTGTACAAAATTTTGGTCTCTTGCGTTGATGAGATTTTCCTCGCCCGGCCCTTGCGGTACGTGATCTGGTGATTCCACGGCGATTCCACGGGCTCCGTTACATGTAGTCGCTCACGTCTAGGAGATCGGACAGCTGCATGTTGAACATCGCATCGGCGTCGTTGGCGGTCGCGTCGTACGTCGTCGCGGGTGTAATGGAGTTACTGCTCAGCCGGGTCACCGGGCTAGACGACGGCGTGAACACGCCGAAGCCGCCGACGTTGTTGTTGCTGGTGGTGATTGTGCTGCTCCACTGCTGCTGCTGTTGCTGAAGGTTCGACGCGTCGGACCGCTTCTGCTGCTGCACCATCTGCATCAGCGCCGGCATGTCCAGCAGGCCGTCGACATAGCAGCTGGTAGGTGGCGGCATGCTGTGGCAGGCCGCGGTCGTGTCCTGGTGAAGTTGCTGCTGCGCCGCCATCTGCTGCATCGTCGTCGTCGTCGGGTTCGCGTGGACCAAGCCCGGCATTTGGCACGCGGTCTGCTGCATGAACTGATCAGCTTGAGTCGTCGTCGTCGGCGCCGTCACCTGCTGCGCAGCCATGGCGGCGGCAGTGGCCGCCTGCTGCGTCATCTGCGCCTGGTGAAGCAACCACGGCAACAGCTGCTGCTGCTGGTGGTCGGCGACCGCGGGCGTGCCGGCGAGCAAGGCGGACGCGAGCCGGAGCAGCTCCGGGTAGTTCGCGAGCGGCTCGAGCGCGCGGAGCGTGTCGAGGTCGGCCTGCGTGGAGTAGTATGCGGCGGCGGCGGGCTTGAGGAGGGAGGAGAGGTCGAGGAGATCGAGCCGCGGCGCGTGGGTGACCGGGTCGATGCCCATGCGGAGGAGGCGCTTGCGGATGTGCGTGTTCCAGTAGTTCTTGATCTCGTTGTCCGTCCGGCCTGGCAGCCGCGCCGCGATCGCTGACCACCTGCACGCCGCACATCAAGTCAGTCAATCAGTCACCCATCAGGAAAACCGTGCGCCAGCGATGTGTCGCGGCAACAGGGAAGCCAGCAAGGCTAGTGTCCCTGTTCGTGTGAGTTGGTGGTGTGGTGCTAGTTGTTGTTCTTACTTGTTGCCAAGGATGCTGTGGAGCTGGATGATGGTCTCCTCCTCCTCGAAGGAGAAGCGGCCGCGCTTGATGTCCGGGCGGAGGTAGTTGGTCCACCGCAGCCGGCAGCTCTTCCCGCACCGCGCCAGCCCTGCCATGAGTGAAATCGTTCAAGGTGAGCCAACTACGGAAGCATCAGCCGCGCCATGATCGAGTGGCTAGCAGCTAGTAGTAGTTTAGTTGCCTATGACGAGCGGTCTCGACCGGTCGGAGGAGAGAGAGCGCTTACCGGCATTCTTGGGGAGGGTGCGCCAGTTGCCCTGACCGTGCTTCTTGATGTAGGCGACGAGCTTCTCGTCCTCCTCCGCCGTCCACGGCCCCTTCTTCAGTCCGGTCTTCTCACAGCACGGCGCGCGCCCCATCTGGATGGAGCTCGACCCCTGATCTGATCGCTAGGAAAGCTGGCAGGCAGCACGGCGGAAAAAAGCCCCGTTTGTCTCGTGTAAGTAGCTGGGTCGTCGTTGCGCTGTGTGAACCGAGCGGTCCGAGCCCGAGGCGAGGAACGAAGACAGGAGATCGAGGTGGAGAACGGGGGGTTCCTTTATAAGCGCGCGAACGCGACGGGGGGGGGGGGGGGGGGGGGG